>NW_006499948.1:3353252-3384890 GCF_000471905.2 Amborella trichopoda | reverse complement strand
CTAGAGAGAGAATAGGTTTTAGAGAGAGAAAAAGTGATTGGATTTATAAGGTGAGAATGAGTTTCTAGAGAGAGAAAGAGAGATTAGGTTTCTAGAGAATAGATTTTGAGGGGGGAAGAGAGATTGAGTTTTTAGAGATAAAAAATGGAATTTTAGAGATTGAAAGAAATATTAGATTTCTAAAGAAAAAAATGGGTCTTTATAGAGAGAAAGAGAAATTGGGTTTTAGAGAGAAAAAGATAAATTGGGTTTTAGATAGAGAAAGAGAGATTAGGTTTTTAAAGAGATGAAATGAGTTCTTAGAGAAAGAAAATGGGTTTTAGCGAGGGAAAAAGAGATTGTATTTTTAGAGAGAGAAAGATAAATTGAATTTTAGAGAGAGAAAGAGAGATTGGATTTTAGTGAAAAAATAGTTTTTAGAGAAAGAATAGGGTTTTCGAGAGAAAGAGATATTGAATTTTTAGAGAGAGAGAATGGGTTTTCGAGTGAGAAAGAGAGATTGGTTTTAAGAGAGAATGAATTTTTAGAGAGAGAAAGATAAAATGGATTTTTAGAGAGAGAAAGATAGATTGGATTTTTAGAGAGAGAGAAAAAGATTAGTTTTTTCGTTCCAAAGAGAGAATGGGTTTTAAATAGAGAAATAAAGATTGGGTTTCTAGAGAGAGAAATGAGTTTTTAGAGAGAAGAGAGATTGGCTTTCTAGAGAGAGCAAGGGTTTTTAGTGAGAGAAAGAGAGAATGGGTTTCTAGAAAGAGAAAGGGTTTTAGAGAGAAAAAGAAAGGTTGGATTTGAGAGAGAGAGATTGGATTTCTAAAAAGATAAAATGGGTTTTAGAGTGAGAAAGCGAGATTATGAGATAGTTTACCAATGGATTACCAAACATAAGTATCTAGGTACTTATGAATTACAGAAATGTTGACCCAAACATGAGAAAAAACCGGATTGGAAAACTATTACATAAAGAACTATTTACATATGAAAATTGTTTCACATATGCAAACTGTTATTCACGAACCAAACAAGCCCTTAAATTATATCTGAGCTTCCACATGCAATGACCAAACCCAAGCCTAAAAGGATCAGAAGTAGGGCCCCGATCATCTAGAAAAATCACCCAGCGTGACCACACCATCGCATCCAAAAAGAAAAAAAAAAAACCTAGAAAGTGGCAAAAAAAACCTTAAAAACAAAGGACAACTGTGGCCAAAGAAAAAAAAAAAAATGCAATTTTTCTTAGGAGGAGCGGCCTTTTGAGAAATGACTACTTGGCATAAATGAAAGGTCAAGGCTCTTCTTCAGTTCGAAGGAGTGGCAATCAGGCAACAGTCCTGCCTTTGTGGGGCCATCTTTGGTGTGGTGACCTCTAAGCCTTTTCATCACCACTTACTCTTTATCCATGGAGCTGGTAATTTTTTAAACAAAAGGAAATGGAAATGTTTTCCTTTTTGGATGTCCTTTTATCTTTAAGTTGTGGTGGCAATGTAAGACCTTATCTATGCCATACATGGTCCTAATTACTCACCCCTTATTGCTTAGCAGAAATCAAAATATAAGGAAGCAAATATGCTTTTCTTATAGTATCGCTCAAGATAAATAAACATATAACTTAATAGTTTTTTTAAAATTTTATCTTTAATAAACTGGTAGTCTTATTAGCAAGTTTATCTTTTACGTAAGTATAGTTGATTTCAAAGTTAGTAGGATTGGACAATCATTACCACTATGGGGGTTCTGGTCCAATTAAAATTCATTCTACTCCTAGTCAAATTAGTTCAGTTAAAAATGGTGAGAAAAACAAGAATAATAATTTTAAAATATAAAATAAATTAGAAAAAAGTTTCTCAACTTTATTTAACTTGTTGAACTAGTAAAAGTTGGATGATCCCACTAGTAAAAAGCGTTCAAACATTAATTTTGATGAGTTTTCAACTAAACCATGTTTATGCCTTAGATTGGACCACCAAAACACCGGCTGACAGTCCGAATGGTAGTGATCCAGTCTGTCTTGATAATGACATTGATTTTGATGAGTTTTCAACCAAACTATGTTATGCCTTAGATTGGACTACCAAAACACCGGTTGATAGTCTGACTGGTCGGACTGAGTGATCTTGTCTGTCTTGATAATGACAATTGATTTTCTTTAAGACAAATTAAAAGTTTGTCGGGCAGAAAGTTTTTAATTTGAGAACACTTGGGTTTCGATCATAAATATGGGTGTTTGTTTAGAATGCATTTAACTTGGCCTCCTCAATTATGAGATATGAACCTAAACACAAGCAATAATATTGAAGAACTTCCTGTTTTTTTTGATTGTGAAGTTCTCTTCAATACAAGGGTAAAAAATCTTATCGAATTTTGATTTATTTATGTAGATTTTCAACCAAACACCGCCTTCTATTTAAGTGAAAAAATCTGACCAAAAAAAAAGATATAATTAGGTTTGTAGAGTTGTCTTCCCTTTTGAGCAAGAACGCTTGTCTTCCGTTTTGACCAAGAACACTACAACATGGCAAAATTGGTCAATTAGCAATTAGATAGGCTCCATTCTTAACAGATGGTCCTTCTAAGTGCCATAGAAATGAACAAAATTATAAATTCACTCAAAGGGCAATGTCGGATAGGTTCATTTTTCTTGTCAAAAGAAGAAATAAATAAAATTACTTTTTTTTTTGGTAGTTTAATAATAGGAAGGGAACTTGAGATACAATGTTGCTTGATGTCAACTGCTAACCACTCAAACCCAAACCCAAGCCCATTTATAATAAAATTATTTTAAAATGACAAAATGGGTCAATTTAGACATCTTATTGTCAATCTCAGAGGGCCCATAGGTTTTGGCATGGATCGAGAAGCCCAAGACATGCGTGAGGTTGCGAATGAATTTTAAAGTACTAGTTGGATCGGTGCTTGATTGATTCATGCAAGTTCAGGACCCATCGTCAGAGAGTAAATCACGCGAGCGAAAATATCGTATGCTCCTGTAGGTGCATATTGTCCATTCACTACTTGAGAGGACACGTGTAAATTTGGGACCAATTTTATTTTTTTTGGGATTTGTCCTCAACCTAGCGACTACCCTAAAAAAAATCATATTATGTTGGTGGTGACAACGGGTCGGGTTCGGCTGGATCTGGACCCAAATACTGAATTTTAGACCCATATCTAGACCCGAGGTCAGGTCTACCCGTCGAGTCCTGCACAGGTTTATTGCGACCCACTGAGACACATGGGTTATCACTATGAGCTTCTTTTCCTTACTATTTTTTTATTTTTATTTTTATTGTTTTAGTACTATCATATACCCTATCATTGGCAACATTTACAGTATTGCACAATATTTATGAATACCCACATTCCTTACTATTTTATGTAATAACTAGAAATTCTTGAAAAATAAATGTATTGGCAACATTTATGAATACCCACATACACCCATACTATTCATGTGTTGGTTCCGACTGGACATGAACCTAGACTCGAATAGTATTCGGGTCTAAGTTTTGAACCTGACCCGACCTGATGGGTCTAAAATTCTGACCCATATCCGGACCCAATGTCGGGTCTATCCGTCGGGTCCCAACTCTAGTCGGGTCCATTATCACCCCTAATGTATCTATATATTCCAGGAAATAACATAAAGAGATTGAAAAGCGTTTGATCGAATTGCTAGAAACCTAAACTTCCTTTTTTCTAAATGGTAAATACTCAAATGGTGATTCAATAATGTATATCGTAGAATTTTCAAATTTTAAGATAGAAGATTTCTCAAAAGTTGATATTTTGTACGCCTAGTGGATGATCACATTGAGCATTTGGAAGTTTCTAGAGACGTCCCAATACACCTGCATGCTCATAAACACGACAATGTACCTTCGATGTGGATGGCTCAGCTTTTTGTATGACGTCGATTCAAGACTTTGTAGTTATGATGCGACCTCGACCGCATTTATGTCGACTTCGGTGACGCGGCGGCTTTCCAAAGTTTAGGGACTTCGCTCCCCACAACACCCTCTCGAATTGTTTCACAGTAGTGTTTTCGAACTTAATAGTTTCTACTTACCCTAAGGAGAGAAAAAATATATGGTAGTTTTTTATTGAAATCGTCGATCGAGAATCTATTAGTTCTAGGATGGTGGGTTCCGACCCTAATTCCATCTAAACCCTCTCTCTTATGGGACGTTTGGGGCTTGGCATATTGTAAAATTTGGTTATACATCAAACCCTAGATATACAAATTCTAGTTTTATAAAACATAGTTTTAGAAACAATATCATTTGGGTAGTTTCTGGATTAACCTGGTATATAACAAATCCCACTCATCTAACTATAAAACCAAGATACAGTAGTATAATATTATTATGTTAAAATATAATAATATCATAATAATATTTATAAATATTTAATAATATCATAATTATAGTATAATATTATAATAATACATAATTTTTTAATATATATTACATAATATAATAATAATAATAATGTTAATGCATAATTGATAATGTTGTAATCTTATTTAATATTATATTAAGAATGTTATAATATTATAATGTTATTTTAATAATGCATAATACAAATAATATCATTATATATGAATATAATATAATGTTTTAATATTACATTTAATATAATATAATATAATACAATAATAATACTATATAATAGTCTAATATAGCATTATAATTATTATTGTAACTAATAATGTCATATAAATATTATAATTAATAACATCGTAATTAAATAATTATATAGTAATGTAACGTATATTATTATTATTATTATTATTGAATATCAGATATAAAATAGGGAAAGTATAGAATGAGATCATTTACCTTTGATACAAGGTGGTCACAATAATCTTCACCATTGGAAATGAAGTTGGGTGGTTGCAATTATTCCATTGACCAAACTCAAACTTCAAAATAAATTTTCTCGAACTTTGTGACACATCCAAGGGCATTTTAGGACGGCATTCCGAGTCCATTATTTGTTCGGCTGGCATTCTGCGTACTTTCCTGGTATGTACACGGTGAATGGCGCTTTGTTGGGGACCATGTGCACTTAGCTTGTGAAGATTGCAAGTCATAAGGCTAAATTCCACTCCCCTGGTCACACACGAAGCCTCTTTGCAAGGGACACTTTCTTCACCCATCGGAACCCATTTCTTGTGGTTGGTTGCACTGATCGTACTTTCGTTTACCAGCTGGCATGAGTTAGACAGTGCCTCCACTGGTATCCCTGAACTAATGTTCCTCTTAAGTAAAAGGGGGTACATTTTGCCTTTTTGAACGCAATTTGGCTCAAAATTGGAGGTATATTATCCTCATCGCTTTGCACGGCAGCATGGGCTTGACCACGGGTGCCCATTTCCTGTTCTATTTGAGAAACAGCACATGAAAGAGGGTTTGAGGAGGAAGAAAGATAACCTAGGGACCCATCGAGAGGTCTGAAAGGCAGTGCACGTAAGAACAACTCGAGCAACCTGTCTCGATCTTATAGAGGTGAAAAACTTTGTTGTTCCCCATTGTGGCAGGATGGGCCAGGCTACAAAGGCCTATTGGCGATGGTGGGAGATTATCAACAGCTGGTACTGACAAGTCGTTCATCCTTGAAAAGGAGAAAATCACACCTACGCCATGTTGAGCCCTACAAGAAAACAATCATCTTTTGGTTAAAAGGGCATCAAAGCAACCCGAGATCATCCATGGAAGATCATGTACATTATAGGGCAGCAGCAGGGACTGTTTTGGAATTCCATATATTGTTAAGCATGGGTAAAACAATCATTTTGTACCTTTTTTTAGAATTTATTTTAATTCAAAATAATTGTAATTATCATCACTTTGATAGTTTTTGGGCATCCACTTATGTTTGGGCCAAATTCTATAAATACATGCTAAACCTAAGTGTAAAGGGTCCTTCTCTTGATTCCCCCCTCATTCTCTACATTAAGCAATAAAATTTGAGAGTCTTCTTTGAGTTCGTGGATGCATCTTGGAGAGAGAGAGAAGAGAGAGAAGAAAAGGGTTAGTACCCTTCGGTAAAATAATTTTTCTCTCTTCTCTTCTCATCGCCATCTTTCTTTCTTCTCTCATCTATCTCTTTCTCTCTCTTCCTCTCGTCTATATCTCCCTCTTTTCTCTCTCATCTTTCTCTTTCTCTCTCCTTTTCCTCTTCTTCTCTCTGTCTCTCTCAAACATGCACGACAGTGACCATCGCCATGCATGTCTCTCTCTCTCTTCTTCTTCCCTTCTCTGTTCTGTCTACTTTCTTTCTTCTCGCTCTTTCTCTCTCTCTCTCTCTCTCTTTCTTTCTCTTCTCCTTTCTTCCTCCTCCTCTCTTTGCTCTATCTTTCTCTTTGTCTGAATATGCATGGCGATGGTAATGTCGTGCACAAATCTCTCTTTTTGTTTTCTTCTCTCTGTAACATAAACGGCTGTGGTAGTGCCGTGCATGTTTCTTTCTCTCCTCTTTCCTTATTCTTCTTTCCTCTTTCCTAATCTCTTTCTTTCTCCTCTGACTCTCTCCCAATATCTCTCCTCTCCGATCATGCACGACAATGCTCATCGTCGAGCATGACATTCTCATTCTTCTCTTATCTTATAGAAATATGCACAGTGAGCCGGGCCTTAACCCGAGTGGCGGGCCGGGTCTCTGTCCAAATTTTCCTTTTCCCATGTTGTGCACGGTGATGCTCATTGCCGCACATGACATTCTTTTCTTTGTTCTTTGACGATGATACTGAACCAAACCCTTTCTTGAGTGACGGGTTGGGTCGTGTCTGAGTTTCTTATGACATGGGCGGCGATGCCCAATGTCGCGTGCGACTCTCTCTTTCTCGTTCCTGTTTCTCTCTCTGTCATGGATGGCGGAAGTCCATCGCCGTCCATGTTCATTCCTTCCCCTCTTCTCTCTCTCTTGTCATGAACGGCGGAACCCCATCTCCGTCCATTCTTTTGTCTCCCTTCTTTTTCTCTCACCTTTCTTTTTTCTCTCTTATTTCCTCTATCTTTTCTCTCTTGTCTTCTCTTCTCTCTCCTTTTCTCTCTCTTCTTTTCTCCGTTTCCCTCTCTTCTTTCTTCCCTCTCTTTCCTCTTTTCTCTTTCTTCTTACTTCCCTCTCTTCGTCTCTTCTCTTCTTTGTTCTTCTTTTCTTTCTCTCCTCACTCTCTCACTCTCTTCTCTTCTATTCCCTTTCTCTTCTTCTATCTCTTCTCCCTCTCTCTATCTCTCTCTGCTTTTCTTCTTTCTCTTCTTCTCTCTCTTCTTTCGTCTTCCTCTCTCATTTGACTAAGGGACAAGTCTAACACTGTCACAGTAGTTTCGTCATGGAGCAGTATTGCCATCGTGTCGATCTTGTTACCGTGCTCGTCTTGCTACCACGTCGAACTTATTGTTGTGCTAGACTGGTTGGTGCTGGTGTTCTGTCACCGAGTAGTATTGCCGTCGTGTCGGTCTTGTTATCGTGCTCGTCTTGCTACCACGTCAAGTTAATCATCGCACCAATCTAGCCACTGTGCTAGGCTAGTCATTCGGTCCAGTGTCTCTTTCTTTTCTTTTCTTCTCTCTTCTTCCTTCTCCCAACCCTCATTTTATCATTTCTTCTCTTTTCTTCTTTTGAATGTGCACGCCTGTGTACATTCACCCAAAAGACAAGGTGGGATCTCTTGACCCACTTGTCTTGTAACCTTAACCATATATGTGTGATTGTAGAAACAGAAGAGTACAGGCCAAGGGAGGTGATTTCGAACCAGTTGTAAGACTGGGGGGCTTTCTTCGTGATCTAAGAGAGCGCCCACGTGAGCCAGCCCGAGTAAGTCCCGAACCTGCCTTAAATTTCTCTCTCATCGGTGTATACCAACCCTTGTTCTTGAGCAGGGTTCTCGAGGGAGCGATCTCAAATCTCGGGTTCCCTTGAAACCTGAGACACTTACCACTAGGTCATTTAGATCAGGAGGGCGAGATCGAAACACCTAATCAGCTTGATGACTCCATTGGGGACTTATTACCCCTTCGTCAGATCGTACTTGTTTGACTAGTTTCTCCTTTGTTATTATGTTTTCACACACCACATGGCTTTTGGGTTTGTTAACCCATTCATCCGGATCGGGGATTTTCTCATCCCTGCATTCGCGAGTGTCCCCAGGGAACAAGTTCCTTGAATTTTGTTCCCAATCTTCCTTCTGAGCAAAGACCCAATGTCTAGCTCCAAAGTCTTAATTTGGATAGGTGTGAGCAGGGACTTAAAGGTCCTCACTCCCCATCTCCTAGCTTTGGTGGAACTTCCACCAAAGCACTTTGCATTGGTAGTACATCTGCTGCTACTCACAGCATGCACCCTGTCACTGGCAAGTCTCTTGTCAGTCGTATTGCCGAGGTACGCTGAAAGGCTGCCCAGTCCCTCTCTGCAAAAGGCAAGCAAGTTGTCATTGCTTCTGTGGGTCGCCGCAAGGCTACCCCCCACATTCCTGCACCATCTCGGGTCTCTAGGTTAGAGACTCAACACATCGAGGAGGAGACCCTGGGGCCTCCACCTCTCGCATACACACTAAGGCTCGTGGGTTATCCACTCGAGCTACACCTCGGGGCAGCCCTTGTTCTACCTCGAGTAAGAATTCAGGATCAGCCATTCTTCGGCCGAAACCTGTGTGCATGCATGCGCATCTCACCACTCGGGGCAAAGCTGTCACTACGCCAACCCAAGTACACGGAAGATGACCCTCTCGTCCTCCTACTCAGCATACACTAGCGTACCCTGTAAGGGGTAGGCTTCCACCTATTTCCTTACAGACACCTGCTCGCAGTTCTCGGCCTCCTAAGGCCAGACTACCTGTTTGAGTCCAGGCTGATCCCCAAGTCACCCGGAATGCTACTTCAAGGGGTGTACACAAGCCACCTTCCTAGGCCACCACTCACTCCCGACTCAGAATAGGTCAGGAGCCGGTCCCTTCTTCTTCTGCCCTTTCTCCTTCCGACGGACACCTCAAGACCTGGTACTCGAAGGTTTTCTCAAAGAGTACCATCCACAGCCAGCCCATCAGGTCGGCTATGCCTCTGGAACCCACATAGGAGTTTGGGGCAAAGGCCTGATGGTTGATGAAGTTCTTTAACTTCCAAGGCAGCAGCCTAAGTTGGCCCCTATCCAAAGGTCCACATTCGTTGCTCCATCTTATGGACACGGCCCTCTCATGCTCTAAGAAGGCAGGCCAACTTTGACCCCAGTCTCAGTTCTGGAGAGAGGTCTATCGCAGTCTCAAGTTCAAGCAAGATAGAGGACTGCAAATCCTAATCAAGGAGCCGACTAGAAAAGTTGGGGCACCCAGCTCCAAGGATCTCGTTCTTAAAAATCCTTTCTACCCTCTTCGAATCACAAAGCCTAAAGAGGAGGTATAAAAATTCTGCACAGTGGTTAGAAGATGACTCAGCCACTCAGTAACCACGGTCCCAAGATCATCGAGAACAGGTCCTTACATGCTCGGCATACAAGAGTCGAATTCAATCGAGGCATGTTGAGCCCCTGCTAATCAATCTACCACGTACAATACGCCAACCTCGAAAGCCTTCTATCACATCTAAGACTGACCACCCAGGAGAAATGGTCAGCGATATGGTTGTAAATGAAATTGGCTACTCTCAAGAAGCATGCATGGAAAGGTTTGAACATATGGTGTAAGCAATGATGGAGAAGATTGATCGCATGGAAACCGCATGACACTCGGCCAGCCATGAGGTCAACTCTAATCATTCAGATGACGCTGCTCCAAGGCAGCCTCCTCCTCCTGCCTCACAGGGCAATTCTGTCCCTCACCCCCTCTCATAGGCAAACATCGATGCTATGGTGACTCACAGTCTAAAGAGCAAGCAAATCCTGAGAATGTAGAGTGCGATGCTTTACCAGAAGCCGTACCCTTCGTACATTGATCAGGTTCAGACTATAAGAAAGGGAAGTTTACCCTATTCAAATGTACAACATCACCGCACCAACTTATCACCCACTTTCAGGCAGCATGTTGAGAGACAACGGCTGATGGGAGACTCATTCTCTCTCAGTTTGTTGGAACTCTTGATGGCCCTGCCTTCTAGTGCCATGCTCGGGTTCCCCCAAATTCGGTACATACTTTAGAAGAAATGGAGAAACTGTTCCATCAGCGGTTCTATGAGTTCGAGGAAGAAGTCCAAACTATTGAGCTTCTCACTTTAACCCAGGAACTTGATGAACTTGTGGGTCAATTCATTGTAAGGTGGAGAGATTTGGCCACTCGCATCCCAATCGCATGCCCGAGAAGGAAGCAGTTCAGATTTGTGTGCGAAACTTGTGCCCTAAGATTGCTCTACATGTTGAGGCCTCCAATCCGACCTCCATGTCAGAGCTAATCTCTACATCAGTTTGCATAGAAAGTTTGTCACGCCACCATGGAGGGTCACGACAACAACCTTCAAGCTCGGGAAATAAAGGGGAAATGGTATTTCTCAGACCAACGCCCGCGGCAACCCACAAAAAAGAGTGATCAGTGCGGCCGTTACAGTCAGTGATCCAAAGAAATCCGCCTCTCAAACTTTGGACCTCTCAAAAGTGGTAGGCACAACAAAGACAACGCCTCAGGTAGGTAAACAACAACAATCATACAACTGGGTACCCCCACCTGTAAACCTTAATCGAAGTGATTATTGGACTAACCATCAAAACACGGCTTATTCATTTGAAAAGGAATGGGTTCCTGCACTGCTTCGACTATTGCTGGAACAGAACATGATTGAGCTACTCGAGATCAAGTTTTCGGATCAAGTTGGTCTCAATACGCACGCAAGATATTGTGCTTATCATCGAATGGTAAACTACTCCACAAAAGAATGCTACACATTTGAAGACCTCATCGAGGCTCTGATCCAGAAGGGTCAGATCAATCTCAAAGAACTCAAGAAAGGATTCGAGGCAGCAGAAGTGGCCCACGCGGTGATAATTCTGGAGGAAGATGAGGCACCCAACATCCTTCGCGATTTGTTTACCATAATACTACCGGAAGGTCTCATCATGCCAAAACCAACAAGACAACCCAAGCATCGGACTCAAGGAGCCGCGAGTCTCTGGTGTCCATATCATCATATATGGGGGCATGACCTGAGCGAATGCTCTGACTTCCATGAGCTATTAGCGAAGAAAATGCAGAGAGGCCAAGAAGTTGGTGACGTTCCAGACAGAGATCCCCAAGTCTCTCCTCCATTGGTACAAGAGGAACCCCGACTCAAGACCCAGGAAATGATAATTCGGAACCTCTTCTAGCCCTGTTTGAGGCGATGCTCCAACAAGGATTCATCACTCCTAAGCTTGCGAGGCAGTCCAGGCACCTTGCTCAGGGGACCAAGAATCACTGTTGCCCATACCATTAGAAATGGGGCTATGAGTTGAACGAATGTTATGTGTTCGAAGCTGTGGTTGTGGAAAAAGTCCTGAGAGGTTTCCTTGCTTACGCTGAACACCCTCAAGGCACCACGCCCATTTAGGAAGATGTTTCAAAGCAAAACTCCCGAAAGGATGCCCCTGATCCCGCTGAAACCTCGACTTCCCAGCCATGAAATGTCCATCACGGGCGAAGCAAGCTCAAGTCTTTAAAGCGAGAAGCGATTCATCAAGTTAAGGCTGATCACAAACCTAACAAGGCCGACCAAGCACCTCTAAAGGCGACTAAAAGAAGACAAGCACCAAGGGCTGCTCACATGAAGAACAAGGTTCCTCAACCACCGGACGAGCCATAATTCCTCAAGCCTCTTCCTCCCTTGCCGACCTTACAAGACTCCATATCGGTTGCTATCGACCTTATTTCTTCATCTCATCAAGAGGATACCCCTGAGTCATCTCTTACTCGGGGCACGTCCAATGAGGGTGATAATATTAAAAACCCCCCAATGGTCTAAGCAGGGGAAAGACCTAAAAGACTCCTTGCACATGCCCAATTCTGGTGATGACGTAAAAAGCTGCCCAGAACGGTAAGATGAGGGGAACAACCTTAAAAGTCCCTCACCTATTGACCCTTCTACCTCTTCCTCTTATTCTTCTTCTTCTTACCCTTCCTCTTCTATGTCTCCTGCAGGTACAACCTTGAAATGTCTAGACATCAAGGCTCTTGACAGAGAGCTCGAAGGAACCAAAATAAGCAAGATGCACCAGAGAAGGCTGAAAAGGACCTTAGCCCAAGCGGCTAGATTCTTGACAGTTGCTGACGCTCCCATCTTCTTCTATAAAGAAGCACAAGAGGTCAAAACCAAAGAAACCCCAACGGCCTCTTGAGCCAGACTTTGAGCAGAGGCTGAGAGAATCAATAGAGCAGAGCCTCTATTCTCAAGATGCTTGCCACATGGTGCAAATCTCAGAAGCACCACCCAATACAGGGCAAATGATCCTGAGATTGGGGAAAACGTTGCAACCTCCACCTCAAAAGCTAGACATTTTGAAGTTTCATGGTCCACCACTTCTCCCTCACCAGAATGCTTCAAACAATTTACCCATTCTCCAGCTCCCTGGGTTCCTTCCTCGCACAAATACCTTGAATAATTCACCCATCCTCCAAGTCCCTGAGATGCCACTGGTCCCATATATCCAACCACCTCTTAAGCCTCAACTTCCACTCTGCCAAAACAAACTCGTACTCCCCAATCCACTTAGACTATCCAAACCAAGCCGTCTATGCAATCAAGTCAGCCGACAGCTCAGAATAAACCTCCTCCACCTAAACCTACTCCTCAATCCATTATACCACCCAAACCAGTGGCAGGACAGGGGGCACAAATGACTGATGAGGAAAAGGCGAAGTATGATGTGATAGGGCACCTAAGGAAGCTTCCAGATCTTCTCAGCATCTATGATGCCCTCATGCTCTCAAGGGATTACTGCATGGCTTTGGTCTAAGATCTCTCCAATCTAGAGGTGTACGAGACCAAAGTGGAGCTCATTGAGGTGAACCCATCGATCTTAAGTGGATGTATGTCAATCACCTTCTCAGAGGATGATTTGCAATTGGGAGAAAAATTTCACAATCGCCCTCTCTTTGTGACTAGTGAACTACATGCATGGCCCATCAACCGAATTATGTTGGACGGACTGTCAGCAGTCAACCTTATCCCAAGGAGAATCCTTACTCGTTTGGGATTAGGGTATGAGGATCTCATTCCGACCCAAATCACAGTTCAGGGGTTCAACCAGTTAGGAAAGAAGTCGGTTGACACGGTCTGCCTTCGTTTAAAGATCGATGAACTAAAAGATTATGCTCAGTTTCATGTAATCGACACCGACACATCTTACAACATCCTTCTCGGCCGCTCGTGGCTCCATGATCAGGGGGTGGTTCCGTCCACATTGCATTAGTGCTTCAAGTATAGTCAAGACGGGAGGCAGCATACAGTCTATGATGATAAAAGACTGTTTCATGAGCCGAAGCTCACTATGCTGATGCCAAATATTACTTCACAGATTTAGTGTCACCTCAAAAGCCAAATGAAGATGATCACAAGACTGTGAAGAAGATAGAACCTTCGCCTCACAAAGATGTTGAGGACATTGGGCGAACACTGGTAAACATGTTCAAGGAAGAGGAAAGACAAGGCAGAATTCTCCCTTTGACTCCTATTCATCCCAGCATCCCATTTTCTACCATCCCTGAGGAAACTCCATCTTCCTCTGAAGATGAGGCTTCCCCCTCCAGAGCCGTCTTTGCAAGAGGACGAACCAGAGGTCACTCCGGAGATTGAGAAAGTCATGGGAACATAAGCCCCAACTCCAAGGGTTACTTACACGCTGGACCGTCAAAAGGTCCTGCGTAAACTCTTGAAAGAAGAATTGGTGCACCAGTCAGCAAGAAAGGTCTTGCGCTTCCCTGATTCTATGGGAAAAGAGCAGTTAAAGAAAGAACCATCCCCTTGCCCTCAAGAGCAAGATCTCGTAGCATAGTTAATAATCGAGGTTCGCGGCCTCCATAATCAATTGGGGGTTATGCGTATCACTTCAAAACACCTAAAGGAGTTCATGCCTGAGACCAAAAGCTACGAAGGGCTCGGAGTCAATACACCTCGAATCAAAGCCAAAGCTCCTCCTGATTAGACTATTTACAGCGAGCATGCTCATCAAATTATGAGAAAAATGAATTATGAGCCTCTCTCCAACCAGATGTTAAGGAGAGAAGAAGCAACTGCTCCCCTATTCGAGGCCATTGAAGCTACAATGACTTGCCATAAAACAAAGCAAGGTGTAGGATATCCCTCTACGTCCCATTCCATGAAGGGGCAGAAACAATGATCGAGCAAGTGCAGAGTAGAAATGAAAAAAAAAAGAAAATCCATGCATCACACTGAAGAGAAAAGAGAATTTTATTCATAAAGCAAGGGGATATTACAAGTGTCGGAATAAAAAAAAAAAGAGAAGAAGAAAATAAGACAACACTTTCAAAATCAATCAATTACTTCATTAATCTTTCCCCTATATGCTACAGCTGATGTCCTAGCTTGCTGGATGCGTCCCTTCAACTCTGCCACATCTCAGCCTCATGCTCCATCAAGGCAGTCATTTCCTCCAAAGAATACTCAAGGGTCAAAACATTGTTGGCAAGCACTTGCTTCTCAAATTGCAGTCTCCTCCTCCAACTTATTAAGCTCTCGCGTCAGCTTTAATATCTTCACCTTCAGAATCATCATCTTGTTGTGGTGGGTGATTGCATCCACAACAAGATAGGATCTCTGGGAGACTGCAGTGTCCTTTTCATGCAATTGAGCTTCTACTAATTCGCGATGGCGTATGAGTGAGGACTCCAAAGGGGGAAGATGTGAGCTCTCTAGCCGCTGTGCAGTTGCTTCCTCCTGCAAGGTCCTTATTCTCCACCCTTCCAACTTGTTTGCAGCACCATCAAAATATGGGAGGACCTCTGGTGCACCCCCTGCAAGGGCGACCTACCTTAACTTTTGGATTGCATTGTCAAGTTCAGTAAGAGGCATATCCTTCAGTATCTGCATGCCCAGATGAAGCATATCCATGATTATGTCGGACATCCCACTCAAGCTAGGCCTAGACAATGCTGCCGGGGCCGCCGCAGCAGAAGGAGCATCAGTCTCAATGGCGGGGCTCGAAGGGATGATGGTCATGTGAGTCATTGGCTCTTCTTGAGCAATTGTGAAGCCCAAGGTCTCATTATTTGCAGATTCAAAAGGGGCCCCAGTCTCAGACAGCTCAATCCCCACGATATTAGCCTCCTCACATGGCCTTTCAGCTTCACCATTAGCAGGCTTGATCCCTTCAAGGTTAACCTCTTCTCCTTACCTCTCGTCTTCTGGAGCAGTCTCAATATGCTCCAAAGCATCATCTGCCCTTTCAAGGCAAACTTATTCTCTCTACCCCTCAGTCTCTAGAACAACCTCAACAAGGTCAATTCCCCACTTTGACCTACATCTGTTGGAACTACCACCTCAGCCTCGACAAGTCCAGAGTTCACTTTCTCCCTTTGGTCTTCGTCTTCTAGGACACCACTTCAGTTACGGCCTCTTCTACCTGACCCGTATCTTTTATAGCCAGAACCTCTGCCACAAAAAGCTCGACTCCCTCATCTTCTCGACCTATGCCCTATGGAGCCCCAGTCTTTGAATACTAAAAAAGGCTTGGGTATGCTCTATCCCTCGGGGGACCAGCTTTTTGACACTCAGGCGTTTTGTCAACTATAGCCTTCGCTCCGATTGGGGTAACAATCTTCAGAGGTTCGGAGGTCTGTCGATTTCAGGTTCCTCCCTTGGAGCAGCAACTCCAACACCTTCATTTCTGGTCCTGTTAATCTCCATTGGAGCCAGATTTGATTCAACAGTCGTTTGGGGAACTTCGGACACCAACCCAAGCTCAGGTGTCCTCTCTCTATTAGAAGTAATGATGCTGGACCTTGAAGGGCCACAATCATCTACTTTAGTCTCTGAAGAAGCCGAAAATAGCTCAAGAGTAGCAAAAGGTGACTTAGAGGGAGCAGCAGAGAATTTCGAAGAAGAAGAAGATGAAGAGCCATCAGCCGGTTCCACGATCACACTCCTACTCTTTCGAGTAGGCCTGACAGCTTGGATCGGAGTGCGAGTGATAGCGGGGGCAGCACGCTTCCTCTTCTTTCCTACCCCCGATGGAGGAGCAATTGTTTTGAAACTCCTCCCTCGAGAAGAGCATGTAGCAAGAGCACTATGAGGGCCACTCCCTATTAGTGCATTCAGATCCTGAATCGGGCGCCCTTCATGACCTGCGACGCCCTCCCTCCATTCGAAGATAGAGTTGAATTTATCAAAAAGGCTCCTCGTACTTTTCTCCATAGTAAGAAATTGCAGGGAGGTTTCATCTGCTGCTATCTCGCGAGGTACCCCAAGAGCCTCCCAATTTCAAGGGTAGTCCAGGATAAAAATCTCTCCTAAAGGAAGGGTCCTGAGTATCGTCTTTTACCTGGTATCCCTACACCAATGGCAGTTCTCTCCTTTCCAGGGGTGATCAGCCTCCCAGTACCCTCAGCTTGTAATCCTCCACCAGTTTACATAGGCATGAGTCGTTCGGGTCCTCCTACCAAAAAGTGGTACCACATACTTGCTGACCTCAGTCATTTCTGAATACGTGGACCATGTGGTATGGATATGTTCTGGCAGCCATGATTCATGGAGGGTCCCCAGCTTTTCTTTCTAGCTAGTGTTCACTCTACCATGACATTTTTCAAAGAATATAGAAAAAGGACAACTCTAGTCAAGCCTAAGTTGACGAGCAAACCGATGGGGGAAGTACCCTTTTGAGTCTGGCATTGTGTGAGGTTCGATAGGCCAAAACCCTGCCTTTGACACTCAATATGAACATGAGCTCCTTGATGGTTGTGGGAGCGCCATCCAGCTCCTTGCCATGTTCATCAATACAGGCACAGTTAGTGAAGCCTCCAATTGGGAAGGTAATCCCATGCATGCTGGAAAATAAGTTTTGAGCCTCCCCCGGGCTGTGAAAAATAGCCTTCTGTCTGACAATTTTCATCAAGAAGGGGTATATCTTTTCCCCCGTACCCGGAATTCTAACATAGGTGGTAGGGAAATAAGCTCTTAGCCACCAGTATACATAATGGATAGGGAATCGAGTCTTAAAATCCCCAGGGAAGGCTTCCCCATCAACAAGGCCATTGCCACCCTCTTTGCCTTTATAAGCTTTCCCCCTCGAGATGGCTCTCAGCCCGTGATAGATGTTGCACAAGACTGGTTGTGCAAGGGCGTATTGGCGTCCCCTCACCATGTCACAGGCCACATAGAGTGTGCCTAGATGAATATCATTTTCCCCTCCAGGGAGCACAAACTTGCATAAAAATAGGGCCATATATGCGGTCAAGAAGACGCAGTCATCACTGGTCTCAGATTGATAGATTGGAGGCGTTCCCTTTATGACTATCTTCCCCTTCCTTCTTGGAGTACCTCGACCGCCCTCCTTGGGGTAATCCCTGCAAAAGAATTTCACCCTTTCGGTGAAGGTCACCCGACTATTGCTAGACCACCTGATAAATCTCAAAGATTTTCTAGAGACTAGCAGGTGGTTCCCCTCCCCTCAAGCGAACACCACCAAAGATGACCGAGTTCTGAGGAATGAAATTGTCATACTTTACTCCAATCAACGGAAGGCTGCTGATGAAGTAAAGATCCAGTATGGAGATTCCTGCCTCCCCATGCCCGAGGAGCCATGTGTTGTTAACATGACTCCAGGTCTATAACAGTACCTTAATGGTGTTGGAACACCGATCATAATAGCCAGTCGAGCACTGAACTGTTGCTAGCAAAGAAGCACGCTCAAGAATGCTTCTGTGTGACCCCATCACCTAGATGGTCTAAGAAGAGTACCCCTTCAAGTACTGATGCTCCTCCTGTACTATAAGACCAATAGAAGACCATATCAGCCACTTGGTCTTCACCATCCACTTTCCTAGAGTGGGTAAGTTTGCACCAGAAGTCACGTTCCGATGCATGCAATGAAGAAGAGCTATCCCTTCTTTGACATTGACTTTCCCGTCATTATCCTCCCGGACCTCAAATCGACCTGGGTCGGTAATAAATGTGACATTGAGAGGCCACTCCGGTTTGCATGATGGGGCCGTCAACCAAATTGGTTCACCCCGGATCAGACTCTCACCAGTGAATTCACTGGTGCCAAGCACTCCTCCCTTGGGAAGGTTCTTCACATCAAGGACTATGACTTTAAACACTCACTGACGTATGGAAATCGCCAAGAAACAAGGCTATCACCACGTGTGAAAGGCACTAACTAGCATTGCGCATGACTAATGCCGCTTGCGTCAAATAAGGCATAACGCCGGCTGTGCTTGCTGGAAGACTAAAGTCGGGAGTGTTTTGATGGCTTAACGCCGGCCGTGTTTGTTGAAGGCTAACGGCGAGTCCGTTTTGGAAAACCTAACGCCGACTGTGCCTAAAGAAGGTTGTGTCCTCAAGACTATTGCCACTTGAAATTTTTGAAGCAGCATCGCTCGTATCTCCTGCATGTTCCTCAAACTGCACACATGTCACCTCGAGCCCCTGGAGTGCCGCTTGACAACTGCCACCACATTGCGCCCTGACGCACATTTTGCATGTGCGAATTGACAGCCGTTCTCCCAGCGACTGTCCACCTTCTTACAGTTGTTCACTTTCCCTACAACCTTCGATTTCTCGTCGAGAAAGCACCTCCCCGCTTGCCAGAAACTAATTATGACACCTTTCCCTCTCCCTCCCGACATCGAAAACCACCAGGAAACCACTCCCACTCACGAAAATTATTGGCGACCCTCGCCTGCCTCTTTCTCCCTTCTTCAGTTACTGAGAACTCCTGTCAAAAACCTCCACAGCCCACAAATGTTCTCCCTTATTCACTTGAATATTCTCTTCCTTAGCGGAAACCTCGGCACTTCCCGAAAAGCTCCTGCGGACACTCTGCTGGAGCCTTTAACTGTGTCGGAATACCTTGCGTGCTCACTGAAATCACCACGCCGGAAAAGCTTTCTCTCTTCCCAGCTGCAACTCTTACTGTTTTACCTTCAATGAAAAATAGTGAAAATGGGTTTTCGCCCCCTCATATAGAAGACGGTTCCCAAGGTACCCTTGCCAAGCAAGAATACCAAACAGGTCCCTGAAGGCCAAACGTCAGCGGGCAGAACCGGGTCGGGCTCAGACCCGAGGCCCGAATAAAGGCTTATTGCCGCTTGTGCAATGCCGAGCATCAGCCTTCAGATTGACTAGATCGGACTGGGGTCAGACCTGAGGCTCAAACAGAGGCTTATCACCACCCGTGACTAACCTCGCGTGCAACCAATGCTGCTGGCACCTAGCACGTTAGTACTACTGCTGCCTATGACCATTCTTGGGCATACTAGCATCGCTCGTACTAGTGCTATGTGTGCCAATGTTACCGCCACACGTGTTGCTATTGTTCGTGACTAGTGCCGTGCATGTGCTAGTACTTGGTTTCTGTCGTGCGTGACTTACCACTATCCTTAGTGGAGTTGCACCAAAGTCGTAACCTCTGTCATCCCCAATGGAGTTGCACTCAAGCCGTTTCACCGAGGCCATGACCGGCCATCCTTAATGGAGTCAGGAACATGCCATTGTCCCTCATCCCCAGTAGGAATTACACTCGTATTGTAGCTCATCATCCTCAGTAGAGTTAGGTGTATGCCCAAAAGACATGCTTACCCCTTCAATCCCATGGGCCAGTCTCACACCAAGCTATCTTATCCCCAAGAGTTGGGTTACCTTCCATGAGCTTATTCCCCATGGAGTCTCATTTTTCATCAAGGAGTCATACTTGCCTCCTAATCCCTAGTGAAATCTGCTTCTCCATCTAAACCCCCTGATGGCCTTAATCATTTTATCCCCAGGGAGTCAGATTGCTATCCACAGACCTATCCCCCATAAAGCTTTATCTACATGGTGACCCACACAATGGTCTAGGTGCACGACCCTAAACTGCATGGTTCAAATTATATGACCTTAAACTGTAGCGGAGGTCTAGTTGCACGACCATAAACTGTATGGTCTTAGTTACAGGACCTTAAAATGCAAAGCCATGGTATAGCTGTATGACCCTAAACTATAGTGCACGTCCTGGCCGCATGACTTTAAAAAGCTTAGCACCATGGTCCAAACTATATGACCTTAAACTGTAGCGAAAGTCTAGTTGTACGACCTTAAACTGCATGGTCCAAGCTGCATGACTCTAAACTGCATAGCCACAGTCTAAGCTATAAGACCTTTAAACCATAGTGCATGTTCTAGTTGCTTGATGTTAAACTGCTTTACACAGGTCCAGGAGGTATGACCTTAAATACACCCCACATATACGCGCACACGCCCTTTACACGCATCTTCATGCACATCTTCCCTAACCGACCTGTTCGTGCCCGCACCACCTTTTTTCCCCAGTGAGTCCATTCATCACATCAAACCCCCGTTAAACCATTCAATTCATCACCCTCCATTATTCCCCAGTGAGTCTTACTCACGCTCACAAAATGACAAACCATCCCATCATCCATATTCGCTGTCAGCTAGTGGGTCACCACTTTCCACCATTCAATCATACATCATCTATCTTTCATAGGTAGCCTCGTGCCATTTGCCCCAAGTGAGTCAAACCACTACCATACTCACTCCATGGCCTCAATAGACTTCCATCCATCCCCATTATGATCTAGCTGTATGACCTTAAATTGTAGTGCATGTCTTGGGGGCATGACGTTTAACTGCTTTGCACAAGGCTCGGAGACATGACCTTAAACACGCCCTCACAACAACAAAAAAAAAAAGAGAAGAAAAATAACGGGCATGGTATATACCTGAACAAGGGAACACCATGAGTAAGAATGATGGATGTGCATGGTCACAAAACCATGAGTAAAAAAGTTATGTGAAAATGAAAACCCTGGCACGGTGAAAACCCAAAAAGGCACAGTGAGTAAAAATGAAAAATAAGGGTGGACATAGCCAAAAGGTCATGGGTAAAAGAGCCCTGAATAAAAAAGAAGTTGGTGAAAACCGTCTCTACGGCCCCGCTTCTCAAGTCCATGTGAAAACCGCAAAGGGCGCTTGGACCAATAAACAGGTTGATGCAGCACTCGTCTCTACAGACGACTTCAGCTCGCATTCAAAAGAAAAAATCCCTGGTGTCACAATATCAGAACCCAAAAATATGAGCATCAAGCAAGATTCTGATAGCTTAAGTCCATTTACAAAATGGACTTGAAGGACAGAAGACCCGTAAGGCAAGACAAGTCTCATGAGGAAGAGAACTATTCCCACGAGGTCACTAATGCACTCCAAAATATTGAAGATGCCCCAAGAAGGCCAAAGTCGGCCAAAACTTGGACCTACTATGCAGCAACAGCAAAACTGCTAGTAGTAGGCAGGGGTTATACCCACAGCTGGTCACCTCGATAAACTGGGGTACCCTGCCCACCGAGTACAATTTGGTACACCACGCAGATGGACGCCAACTAAAGGCCTTTCAATGACCATCAACAACAAACAACAACACAAACAAACCTAGACCAAATGGGAAAAATGCCCTTCAACATGGCACTCGACCACCAGACGGGCCTGATTCTGACCAACGAGGTCTGTACAAAATCCTCATCTATCAGAATCACAAATAGTCCCATGAGGGTGAGAACTTCGACATGATCCCCAAAAAAAGTCTCTTCTCCCCCTAAAGTCTCCATAGATGGACCTGTACATTACATCCAAACATCTGAGAATCCTAACAACATCATTGTGTGAATCTCCTCGACGTTCACGTGGTCCTGTGGCTAAGAAGAAAAAAGTAATAAAGTCAAAGGAAATTTTTCGAATGTTGTCCTTCTTGCTTCTCTTGAAGCACAACATTCGGTAGGGCAAGCTGTTTTAAGACATTTTTTAGCACCTTGGGTCCCCAATGCCGAATAAAAAGAGAAGCCAGTCAATAAAGCTTGAATTACAATGGAATTTTCGACAGTCTGAAAATTGCCCTAGAACAAGTAGAAATCTTCCTAAGCACTTCAAAAGGCCACTTGCCTTTTCGGAAACAATTTCGAAAAAATTTCATAAACATGTCTAAGGCAGTGCAGACAAAGAAACAATTTCAAAACAATCAACCTCTAGCACCCTTAAACGGATCCCATAACTAGAACTCTATTTTCGGTACGCCAAATTGCTATGGGATCACCACCATTGAATTCGGCACTGTCAAAAACCCTATGGATCATGTTTCGTCTTAATCGGACACTCCAGGACAAAGTTATGAGTAAAATATCAAAAGGGGTAGGCCGCACACTATTCCCGTGTGCCCTCCCCACACCAAATCACCATTAATGGTGATTGTTTTCACAGTCTCAGGCAATAACTTTTGGGGGTCATATCTTACTCGTTTCGGATCGGATCGCGCTCAAACTTTGTGAGCATGTTCGTCTCGTCAAGACAAGAGTTTTGATATGTGGCACGCCCCGTGACAACGCCCGAGTAGGGAGAAAAAGTAGAGAAGAGTCGCTGATTCGTAAAGAAAGTTGTAGAAAAATCAGCAGCGACACCCCTCATTCGAGCGGTCAAATCACAGCGTTCGCACATCGGATCGACACAAGACCAGTTCCATCGCGTGCACAAGGTCTAGGGCTACCACTGGTCCAAAGTACGTATATGATGAACAGTCGAATTTCGTACAAGAAGCCAATGAAGTCACTATAAATTCTGGTTGAAAAAATTCAGATTCCGGCCAAAAAGACTGCAAAATCTTTAGCCGAGCATGAAATCGAGCTGCATTTGTTGCTACGCATTCGTGACGGCATGTTCAGTGCAATACATCAAAAAAATCATGGAAAAAAAAAAATCAAGAAATGAGCGCACTATCGATCGGAAGCTTCCAAGATTCATCCAAATTTTGAGTCGCATGATTGTGGCTTAAAAACGCGATCCATTACTCGAAATTGGAATCAAATTGATCACCATGCCGAGCCCTACAAGAAAACAATCATCTTTCGGTTAAATGGACATCAAAGCAACCCCAGGTCATCCATGGAAGATCATGCATGCTCTAGGGCAGCAGCGGGACTATTTTGAAATTCGACGTATTGTTATGAAGGGGCAAAATAGTAATTTTGCACCCATTTTTAGAATTCCTTTTAATTCAAAATAATTGTAATTATCATCAATTTAAATATTTTTGGGCATCCACCTATGTTTGGGCCCTATTTTATAAATACATGCTAAACCTAATTCTAAAGAGTCATTCCCTTGATTCTCCCTCATTCTCTACATTGAGCAATAAAATTTAAGATTCTTCTTTGAGTTCGTGGTTGCGTCTTGGAGAGAGAGAGATAGAGGAGAGAGAAGAAAATGGTCGGTACCCTTCGGTAAGGTAATTTCTCTCTTTCTCTCATCATTTACTTTCTCTCTCCTCTCTCCTCTCGACTATCTCTTTCTCTCTCTTCCTCTCGTCTTTATCTTCCTCTTTTCTCTCTCGTCTATCTCTTCCTCTCTCTTCTTCCTCATCTTCTCTCTGTCTCTCTCAAACATGCACAGTAGTGACTGTCACTATGCATGTCTCTCTCTCTCTCTTCTTCTTCCTTTTTTTGTTCTCTGTGCTTTCTTTCTTCTCTCTCTCTCTCTTTCTTTTTCTTCTCCTTTCTTCCTCCTTCTCTCCCTTCTCTATCTTTCTCTTTATCTTTCTCTATTTGAACAAGCACGACGATGGTAACGCCATGCACGAACTCTCTCTTTCTATTTGCTTCTCTCTCTAACACACATGACGGTGGCAGCACCGTGCGTGTTTCCTTCTCTCCTCTTTCCTTATTCTTCTTCTCTCTTTCCTAATCTCTTTCTTTCTCTTTCATTCTTTTTTTCTCTTTCCTTCTTTTTTGCTCTTTCCTTCTTTCTCCTATGGCTCTCTTCTAATATCTCTCCTCTCCGGTCATGCATGGCGATGCTCATCGCTAGGCATGACATTCTCATTCTTCTCTTATCTTCTAAAAATATACACAATGAGTCGGACCTTAACCCGAGTGGCGGGACGGGCCTCTATCCAAATTTCCCCTTTCCCATGTTGTGCACGGCGATGTTCATCGCCGAGCATGACATTCTTTTCTTTGTTCATTGACGAGAATACTGAACCGTGCCCTTTCCTGAGTGGAGGGCCGGGTCGTGTCTGAGTTTATTACGACACGGGCGGCAATGCCCAACACTGCGCATGACTCTCTCTTTCTCGTTCATGTCTTTATCTCTGTCATGGACGGCGGAAGTCCATCGTCGTCCATGTTCTTTCCTTCCCCTCTTCTCTCTTTCTCTTTTGTCATGGACGGTGAAACCCCATCGCCGTCCATGCTTCTGTCTCCCTTCTTTTTTCTCTACATTTCTTCTCTCTCTTATTTCCTCTCTCTCTTCTCTTATCTCTCCTTTTCTCTCTCTTCTTTTCTCCCTGTCCCTCTCTTTCCTCTTTTCTCCCTCTTCTTACTTCCCCTTCTTCTTTCTCTCTTCTTCTCTTCTCTTCTTTTTTCTTCTTTTCTTTTTCTCTCCTCTTTCTCTCTCTTCTTTTCTCTTCCCCTTCTCTTCTACTATCTCTTCTCCCTCTCTCTCTTTCTCTCTCTACTTTTCTTCTTTCTCTTCTTCTTACTCTTCTTTCTTCTTCCTCTCTCATTTGACTAAGGGACAAGTCTAGCACTGTCACGGTAGTCTCGTCGTTGAGCAGTATTGTTGTCGTGCTGGTCTTGTTACCGTGCCCGTCTTGCTGCCACGTCGAACTTGTCGTTGTACCAGGCTGGTTGGTGCTGGTGCTCTATCGTCAAGTATTATTGTCGCCGTGCCAGTCTTGTTACTGTGCCCGTCTTGCTACCACGTCAGGTTAGTCATCATACCAATCTAGCCACGGTGCTAGGCTAGTCACCCGGTCAAATGCCTCTTTCTTTTTTTTTCTTCTTTCTTCTTTCTTCTCCCAACCCTCATTTTATCATTTCTTCTTCTGAATGTGCACGCCTATGTGCATTCACTCAAAAGACATGGTAGGGTCTCTTGACCCACTTGTCTTGTAACCTTAACCATGTGTGTGTGATTGCAGAAATAGGAGAGTACAGGCCAATGGATGCGATTTCGAACCAGTTGTAAGACTGGGGGGCCCGAGTAAGTCCCGAACCCACCTTAAATTCCTCTCTCATTGGTTGGTATACCTACCCTTGTTCTTGAGTAAGGTTCCCGGGAGAGCGATCTCAAGTCTTGGGTTTCCTTGAAACTCGAGACACATGCCGCCAGGTCATCTAGATCAGGAGGGCGAGATCAAGGCACCTAACCAGGCTGCTATGGCTATAAGGATTCTATTGGATTGAAACTTGACAATTGATGAAAAGGTTTCCTCATAGTCTATTCCTTCTTTTTGGTTAAATCCTTTAGCTACTAGTTTATCCTTGTATTTTATTTAGCTTCCCTTCTGAGTTAAGTTTCTTCTTTAAAATCCACTTGCATCTTATGACTTTTCGGTATCAAGGTAGAGGTACTAATTCCCAAAATGGAGGAGTATTCATCTTTCATGGATTCTACTCTATAATTCTTTTCAAAATAGGTTATGGCTTCTCGGTAACTCTTAGGCTCTAGTTCATCTCCATTCCTATCTTAGTGTTCTCCCAAGAAGGTAAAATATTCAAGGTATTGAGGTGGTCTTGTAACTCGGTTACTCTTTCTTGGTTTGGGAAGTTCATATTCTATTTGAGGTTGGAGTTGAGGTCAGGCTCGGGTTATCGATTCTCAACCTTTTCACTAGCCATTTCATAGAGATCGGCTTGCTTATGACTAATTCTTGCTTCAAGGAATTCATCCTCAAAGAAATGAGCATCTTGGCTTTCAATGATCGCCCCATTTCTTAGGTTGCAAAATCGATACCCCTTACCATGATTAGGGTAGCCAATGAAGATGGTCTTAACAGTTTTAGAATCTAGTTTTGTTCGATTTAGATATGGGATAACGACATGGGCCGAGCAACCCCATACTCTTAGGTGATCGAGGGACGGAGTACGACTGGTTAATATTTCGTGAGGAGTAAGAGGGGTAGCCTTGGTGGGAGTCCGGTTCAGAATGTAACCGGCTGTTAATTCTGCTTCCCCTAAAAAATCTAGGGAAAGTTTTGTATGCCCTATCATACTTCTCACCATCATACTTCTCACCATCTCTACCAAGGTCCTATTCCATCTCTCGGCAACTCCATTTTGTTCCGGTGTGTAGGGCACAGTAAATTGATGAATAATCCCATGCTCTACACACAAGTCTTTAAAGAGTTCGGAAGA
This sequence comes from Amborella trichopoda, assembly GCF_000471905.2. The sequence continues at coordinate 3,358,585 of NW_006499948.1, read as the reverse complement.
GTACTCGTCACGTCTATCTATTCTAAGGACTTTGATTTTCAAGTTTGTTTGGTTTTTTACCCCAGCTTTGTAAATCTTGAATTTTCTAAAGCCTTGGATTTAGTGTGCATAAGATATACGTGACCATATCGTGGGTGGTCATCAATAAAAGTGATGAAGTACCTTTAGCAGCTTTTGGTAGCCACATTCATAGGACCGTATATGTCGCTATGAATGATTTCCAATACATTAGTAGTTCTTTGTGTCCTAGAGGAGCCTTTCCTTATTAATTTTCCTTGCACTCATGATTTACATACTTTTGATATACTTTTGTTAAATCTCTTTTAAAGTTTTGAAGGATCCCATATTTTCTTAGTCTTTCCATTCTATTAAATCCTATGTGCCTTAGATGCATATGCCATAAATACGCATTCAAACCATTCGAAGACAAGATGCAAGCAACCACTTCTTTTATTTCAATTGAGTAAAGACCGTTCGTCCGGTAATTACAACTTCATTAAGATTTTTCCCTATAACCTTTCTCTAACAAAAGTAGTGATAAATCCAGCCTTAGACATCTTTGGAACCGAAATCAAGCACTTTCTCATTTCGGGAGCATTAAAACTTGTTTTATGATCAACATCTTTTCATTCTTCAGTTCAAGAGAGTAGTCCCCAACACCCAACACCTCGATCTTTTGATTTCCTCACATGAAAATATGTTGTTCGCCCGGCTCCACGGGAGTGAAAGTGTGGAACCCTTTTTTGGTATTTGTCATGTGAGTCGTAGATCCTGAGTCAAGACACTAAGATGTAACCTTGGGGTCGGCCAACAAGGTTTCGAAGACCACACAAGCAAGTTCCTTGTTGGTTCATAGATTCTTGTTGAACCTACAATTCTTTTATATGTGGCCCACCTTCTAGTCTCTCGTTTCTCTTTATATTTGTTCTCCTTAAATCCTTATTTTTTGTTAAAAACGTTTTACCCTTTTCCTTATAAGGATTAAAGAAGGGTTTAGATTTTACCATATGTATCGTCTCATTTGATGCCGGGGTGTGGCGCGCATTCCTTCTCTCTTCTTCTCCTTTGAGCATAATGATTAGCTCCTCCAACGTGGAGCTTTTGATAGTGCCGCAACGGAAGTGATGAAAGTATCTCAAGAATTGGGAAGTGAGTTCATGAGATGAACCACTTTCATGGGCTCTTTGGATTGTATTCCAGTGCGTTGTACTTCTCGAATGAGTGCACGAAAAGTCTGCACGTGATCCGATATTTTCATGCTCTCTCTCATCTTGAGTTCATTGTACTTTTTTATAGCTAAGGATTGTTTTATAAGTGATGGATCAACATTCTATCTTTCAAGTCTCTCATGCATCTCTTTTACTGTGCTCATTGACAATTTTCAATCAATATCTCATCCAACTCCTCCTCATAAAACACATATCCATTTTTGCGTTACCAAGAAGAGTAGTTGGATCCATCAAACCTCTCGATTTTCAGGATCTCAGAGATGAAAGTTCGTGCGGCCATCTATCTTTGTTTTTCCCAAAAGCAATGTAGGACTCAATAAAACTTAAATCCTAGAGGTAGCAAGAAACCTTGCTATGATACCAATGAAAGGAATTTATGATAAAATACGAAGTATATTTTTTTAAAAAAAATTCTTTATTCCTACACCGGTAAGATTACTTACAATGTCCAATTACAATCAAACCACTCTTGAAATAAATAAAATAAAATAAAATCGGTTCTCAATTGTTACTTCTTTAAATACCATTTTTTATTGAACAAACAAAACTAGACTTTATTGCTTTATGGGAAGAGAAGATCAAAACATAAATAAATATTTAAAAATATAAAATTATAGGAGATTACCTCAACCGGGCTTAGTACACCCCACGCCGAGTCTCCTACTTCCAATGGTGCTCGAGATATATGATCTGTATATTCATTTCCCTACTATGGCAAAAAATCCACTCATTGGCTTAATCTTGATCTAGCCTCTTAGCTTGATTTTAGAGAGATGAGAGATGGATCTCAAGAGAGAGGGAGATAGTTGCTAGCAAGAGGTTCTACTCCTTTGTCACCCATAAAGAAAGACACCACCTAGGCTTAGGAGGCATGCCACCCAAAGAGAAAAGAGGTAGTACGTGCTACCCAAAACAACTTGGAGAAAGAGAGATAAAAATTTGGGAAAAATTGGGCGTGCCTCACCTTTGGGAATCTAGGGAGGAGCTAAATTTGGGGTAGGGAGAGAGAGAATTCTTAAAGAGAGAAGATAGAATACATATGTAATTTTATGAGGGGGAGACCTCCTTTTATAGATTTCCTATTTCATAGATTTTGCTTCAATTCGTAGAATGAAATCTCAACTGTCGATCTAGGGAGACTTATGGGGTGAGAGATTTAAGTCATACATCTCCTTGATCCACCATCAAGATTCAAAGAGATGAGTGAGAGCCTTATCATTCATTTCTTAAATGTATTCCCATCGGAAAGTTTCTATTTTAATGTATCCAATCCTTAATTATTGAATCAACATTCAAAGATTTAGTAAATATCTCAAATATTCAACCTTATCACATAATTTATAATAAATATCTCAAATATTCAACCTTATCACATAAGTTAGCTATACCTAAAAAGATAAGCCAAATCAAGAAGATAAACATTCTTCCCAAAGAAGAATATGTGAATGGGTGGGGTGTGCCACCCTTTTGGTGGCCACGTGTAGGCCGCACCTAATCCACATGTTTTTAAACTTTGGGCTCCATATTTTATGAGGTCCATAAATTTTTAGAAAATATTTTATTTTTTATTTAGAATTTTTAAATATTATATTTTATTTAAAGCATTGAAAACTTAATTTCTCTTAATTTATAAATCCAAATGATAAAAATAAAATATCAGAAGATTCATAAAAATTCAAATAAACATTCTAAAAATCACATAACATAAAATTAATTCAAATTAATTAATTTTGATGGGAATCAGATCTATTAGTTCTAGGAAATTATCAATATATAGGAGCACTCCACCTTCAACTGCAAATCACGATTCGCTTACCTTTCTCAAAATGACCTAGCAGTTCCCATAACTCACAGTCCACTGCAAGGGTTCAAGATTGGACCACTAAAGTCAGCCAATAGAATAAGAGACGCAATCCTAGTTTATGGATTTTAGGTTCTTCCATAGAGACAAAAATCATGGTCCTCCAGACCATGATTCTATGATGCATAGGGGTAATCTTTCGCACATGTACAAGTTTCACCCTCATTGACCAATCTCAAAATGACTATCTATGTACATGCTATACGATAATATAACGATGAGGTTGTATCCCTATCTCTAAAGGCTATTCATCACATGCAGGGGCCACACGGTCCCTTGGATCTCATTCAGCATACACCGACCTCATCAAGGGTTAACCCACTAAACCCTTCTCGGTAGATCCCTATGCCCAGGTATCTTGTGTTTTTTTTCAAACTTCGGCTGGCTTAGCAAGTCGAGCCTAGTCCGAGTATCAACAAATGACATTTTTCTAGTATGGTCCACAAAAGGGCCACACTCCCACTGAGTTTATATTTCATTTTATTAAAAATGTTTTATACAATCTATCATAAATTGGGTGAAAGAAATCATATATAAATTTTTGAGTCTATCATGAGTAAAAAGGGTGTACCCTCGATCTTATCTCCACATATCTCTCTGCATACATATTTGGAGAGATAGGCTAGAATTTCATCTCTCTTCCTTATCTCTCTCTCTCTCTTTTCATGTGTTAACAGCGAAAATGGAGGATGGGACATTTTATTAACGCATCGGGTCCGTAACCACCGATGTTCCAACCCCATTCCTTAGTTCTCACATGTGATAATCTATGTAGCTCCCTTATTTTTCTCTCTACTTCTCTCACCCTTAATTCTCTCTACATTATCTCTCTCACATCTCCTACTCTCTCTCTCTCAAATATCATGTTTCTCTCTCTCTCTCCCCACCCGCTTCAAAGATCTCTCTCTCCCCCTTTTAAAGGTTCAATGCCCTAGATATCTCTTTATATAGATATCTTTTTATTTTTGCGACATGTGCCACCCCTTATCTTTGACTTAATAATGTAGTATAAATATGATATGTAGTGCCATATTATAATCCATCATGTACATGCGTGGTTTACAAGGATATTTTCGGTGCCTAATATCTCTCACCTAAACAAGTGAGCACTGCAACCTTTTCAAAAAGAGTAAAGCAACCAAATATTGGCAGCTATAATGAATAATAATATATTTGGAATCACAGTCGTCAGATCTTCATTGGGTAGTTCAAAATACATATCACTATATGAATTTTAGTTTTTTTTACAAATCACTTTAAAATGAAATTTTGGGTGTATATACCTATACTATTGCGCACCATATAAAAATATATAAAAATATTTTCAAAATTTAAAAAGATCAAATTATCCCTATCATTTTTCAGTTGTTGTTTTTATATTTTAAAAATATTTGTTTTATTTTTTCTTGTGCCCCCCTATTTTTTAGTACACATGCCCAAACTTTTATCAAGATCTGATTTCTAAGATTAAAATTCAGACAACAATATGTATTGTGAACCGCACGATGAAGATTTGATGGTTCGGATTCCACTTATATTAATATTCATTATAGCTGCCAAGTGTTTGTTAGCTTTTTCCTTTAAAAAAGGGGCATGCATTGTGTTTGGGCACAAGCTTTGGCGCAACACATCCCAAGTTGAGCGTGCGCCTTTTTATGCATGTTAGGTATCTCAGTTGGAAACTATAAACAAAAAATGAAAGAAAAACATAATAATAATAATAATAATAATAATAATAATAATAATAATAATAATAATAATAATAATAGTTATAGTTATAATGGCAGTGGTAGTTATAATAATAATAATAAGAATAATTACTATTAATAGTAATAGTAATAGTAATAGTATAGTAATAGTAATAGTAATAGTAATAATATAGTAATAGTGATAATAATAGTAATAATAGTAATAGTAGTAATAGTAGTAATAGTAATAGTAGTAATAGTAAAGTAGTAATAATAATAATAGTAGTAAAAATAATAATAATAGTAATAATAATAATAGTAGTAATAATAATAGTAGTAATAATAATAGTAGTAATAATAATAATAACAGTAATAGTAATAATAATAATAATAGTAATAATAATAATAATAGTAATAATAATAATAATAATAATAATAATAATAATAATAATAATAATAATAATAATAATAATAATAATAATAATAATAATAATAATAATAATAATAATAATAATAATAATAATAATAATAATAATAATAATAATTAATAATAAT
>NW_006499948.1:3322082-3346418 GCF_000471905.2 Amborella trichopoda | reverse complement strand
TTTTTAATTTAAAATTTTATAACTAGATATAAAATAGATTTTGAGATAATCTTAAAAACATTATACATCAAAATTATATGGCATGATAAAATTTGAAGGTGCATCTTACCTCTACAGCTACGGATACATCCGTATGCCAACTGCACCCTACATCCAAAATTGGGCATCCACCTTTCATATGAATACAATTTTACAATTTAGGGTATGTCGGTGATGAACTAGCAACCAAAAAAAATAGAAAAAATAAAAAGAAAAGTACAAACATACAATGGAGCCTCAGTGGAGCTTTGAATTTGTTCTTGAGTCAATCTTTTTAGTTTATGACAGAATTGACCAATTTTATGAGAACTTACCGGTTTTATCAGAGAATGGACTATGCCTTCTATTTTTTAATTTTTTGGATATCTTGTTCTCTATTTTTCTTATTTTTTACTGGCCGATTCACTCAACCTGATAGCCAATCCGAACCGCCAATCTGCTGATCTAGATCGATTTTTTGAATGGATGATCAGGATCACTGATTCCTTTTTTTTATCCTTTCTTACATGCTCACACCCCTTTAAGTCTACTCAATACAACATATATATCTTTCTTTAATACTAACATAACATACAAAATATGAATTGTCTATAAAGAGACCATTTATCTTTTGTACATGAAAGTTACAATCATTTAAGGCCGGATCGACTTTGGCTGCACACCGGCCCGAATCCCCGTAGGATAGGCTTGGGCCCAAATTCATGATAATTAAGCACATGATCCTCATATACCTTATCCTTCATACATGTGAAGACAAAGTGACGCAAGCAGAATGTCAAAAGTATGGACCCATTGGACTTAAAGTGGACACTAAAATTAGGCTTATGCATCAAACCACTAGTGACTGTGACATGGGTAGCACATATGGGTGGACCCCATCAAACTCTTTGATCATTTTCGAAAGACTGGATTTTCCTTCATAACCTTGCCTTCTATTATTGGTGGTAAGATTGCATAGAATTCAGAGAAGTCCGTAAGTCTTTCTTCTTTTGTGTTTTTTTACCAATATTAATAGAGGTGTGATTTGTATAAGGCCGAGGCCCTAAACAATCGAAGTAAGGCACACCTTTAAATAGTATTAAAAGATGAAGTTTCAATAATGAAAATCTTTGTAATGGCCTAAAAATTTATTTTCATCTCTAATTATAAAATTTAAAGTTAAAAAATTATGTAAATAGAGCAGATCTATGAACATTTGAAAATTTTGAAAATTGACGATCCGAAAATATGTTACAAGATGCGCTATTTCTAATAGTTGAAATTCATATTGTCTCATGTCCATACATCTTGAGGTCGAGATGATCAATTAAAGATTTTTCTGCATCCAAACCACCTCTTCTAATTCAATTTTTGACGTGCTCCTTAATTTGATTAGGGCCTCACACTTATATAAACTTTTTCTATATTTATTAATAAACTTTTATTAATGAAAAGGTATTACAAGAAGTCCCTAGGTTTTTAGGGAAGATTTGTGGTTGGAGAAGTTCTAGTGGTGAGAGAAGGTCGCATCTTCACAATCTGTTCCTCATCCACACCAAGCTCTATTGCAGCAAAACTTGCCTCGAAGAACCTTTTCAAAGAATCCTCCATGTAGTTTTGCCCTTCCCTAACACTCATCTTTTCTCCAATCTTGTCTGGAAAACTTGTCAAGAGATTGTCACCATTCAAAACAGCTGCCAATTGAACAAGTTCTTGCTGAAATTCACTGAGCTTAGCATCCTCATTGGCTTCCCCCATTCTAATCTTGGATGGTGTAGGAAGTTGCACTACATTAAACAAAGAAAGATTGGATGAATTAAGACGCTTAAAGATTGAATCACCAAAAATTCAATAAATTAAATCAGCGATTTGAAGCCTAGATTGGGTGGCCAGATCGATTGCCGACTCTGTCAATCAGGATCGCTGATCTGGACCAGATCGAGCGAGTTCTCTAGTGTGGGAACCACTCAAAAAAATCTAAGTAATATTTTAAATTAGAAAATTTTAAATATAAAAATAATAAAGAAATACAACAGGTGGAAACTTTTGGGCTGGCACGGTTCCCTGACTAACTTTCCAGGTTACCTAAGAAAATCAGGTGAGTACCTATAAAATGGACTATTATTCATGGACTATAATTCCTTATTCTGTTAAGGAACCGTGTTGGTCCACACCAGATTCCGAAACGGAGTTCTTTTTTTTAAAAAAAGAAACATAGTTCAACAAATGAACCTAAAAGAATTAATTTACCCCAAAAAAAAAAAATGAACTAAAATAATGAAACAGTGACTAAATATGGACCTGGGCAATCAGTTCTGGGTGTAACTCTTCCTTGCACTATGCTCTCAAAGGTGCCTGCCCATGCATCTCTTTTGGTTAGAAAGGGGGAGGATAAATTGAAGAGCTTCTTGACTGTAGCAGGAATGGATGAATGCTCAAATTCCGAAGAAGGGAAGGGTACTCCATTGGGTCCATGCACAACTGAAAAGCCATTAAGAACAAAATGTTAGTTAAATAATCTTAGTGATAGATGCTCTTTATTTCCATCAAATAAATTCACATTTTCAAGGGCCTTGACTTTGGGTGCCTAAAAGTTTCATACTTGAAATGAATAAAAAAAGGAAAGAGAAGGAAAAACTTGGGGGTTTTAGAGAGATAGGAGACAAAAAATTTGTCCTCGTTTTACACTAAGAGTGTTTCGTTTGTTATTAAAAATAACTAATTTGTAATTAGAATAATTAACTTCTCTTTCACTTCCCAAAACGTTGTTGGTAAAAGGCATCGGAAAATGTTATTTGAATAAGACATGGAAATTGACATAACCTTTTTCTATATCTAAGACGGTAAACCTAAGTGAGAAATCCTCAAACAAAAAGAGTAAGGGTGGCAAAGGGCCTGGCCTTTGGCCCGGACCATATCCCCTAGGATCCGCCGATGCCGGGCCCTTGTTAGGGCCAGGCTAGGCTAAAAACAAATGAAACAACAATAAAAATAAAAATTAAACAAGAAAAAAGAGGGCCTGTCCAAGCCCCAACCCTTGTCCCAATAGGGCAGCTCTAAGCAGTGGCCTAGGTCTAGCCATGTTCAAGGGCAGTTCTAAGCGTTGGCCTAGGTCTAGCCATGTTCAAGCCGGACTAGGCCTAATACACTCCAAAAAAAAAAAACAAAGGAAATAATAGGGTTGGGCCGGCCATGCTTTTTTGTGGCCCTAACCCTAGTCCTACTTTTAAGGGCTGAGGACCTAGTTTTTAAGGGTTGGGCCTATTGTTCCCTGGTCCTAGTTTTTTTTTTACTGCTGAGGTTCTAGTTCTCGAGGGCTTTGCCACCTAGCCCATTGCCACCTCTTGAACTTGCAGTACTGCACCATCCACTACTCACCATACACAAGTGGTGTAGGACTTCAACATAGCCGACAATGCCTCTTATCATATACACAAGTAGTGGATGGTACACACTCATGCAAAAAAGAAACACAGCGTAAAGGCATACAGTACCGGTGCCCTTGTTGATCCAAGGAGAGGCGATGATAGTCGGGACCCGCACACCCAACCGATCGAATCGGAAGAAGAAGGGATCGGGGCCGACAATGTCGTCCGGCGATGGGACCCCGTCCACCGGGGTGGGGACGTGATCGAAGAAGCCACCGTGCTCGTCGTAAGTGATGATGAACAAGGTTTGGTTCCATTGAGGGCTGGATCGAAGGGTCTCGTAAACCTCCTTCACAAACATTTGGCCTTGGTATACGTCGTGTGATGGGTGATCGTCGTTAGCTGGAGTCAGTTTAGTGTCGATGTACCTGTGTTTTTATCTTTCAAGGTTATAACTTATGAACCACAAAAATTAATAGGAAATCCAAGGTGCACTTCTAAATTTTATCATAAATGCAATTTTGATATAAAAAATTCTTAGAATGGCTTTAAAAATTATTAGAATGGCTTGAGAATCTATTTTTATCTCTAATTATAAAATTTGAAACTCTAAAAATGGATCAAACAAGTAGATCTACAAACATATAAAAATCTTGAAAATGAACGGTCCAACACTATTTTGCAGACTCAAAATCTTTTTTTCTTTTCATATTTGTACATCTCGATGTCGAGACGATGAATTAGAGGGTTTTCCGACATCCAAACTACTTTTTAGGATGGATTTTTTAGGTGCATCTTTCATTCTTCATTTTAAGGTTACAACCCTATATAAATTTTTTCCTTTAACAAAAATCTCATTTTATAAACAAAATTTAGAAATAGTTCTTTATATTTTATTTTTATTTTATGCTTAGGACGGACCTTTTCGAAGTGGGTGCCATAAAATTATGCTCAAGAGTTGCTACTTCTCACCATCTCTCATTTGTAAAAGAAAATATAATTAACTGTTAACATTTTTAATTTGTAAGGGTATTTTAGTCATTTTCTAACTTAGTTATATTTTTAATTTTTTTTATAAGCGAATTATGTTAAGAAGCATGAATACTTAAAATTTGAGTTTATTGTATATATGGAAAAAGAATAAAATTAAAATATAATATTCATCATAAAAAAGTTATACTTGAGCAGAAAATATAGAATAAGAGAGAGAGATAGAGAGAGAGAGATTTTGGTTGTTAATTAAAAACTTGTACGTTTTCGTTACAAGGAATGAATTAGTGAAGAATAACACGCATCGGTTTTAGGTTATTTAAGCGTATGAATATGAATGAGAGAAAGAAAAAAGTTCAAAGAGGGAGAGTATTGGGACAGTGATGATATCTTTCCTTCGCGTTAAAAGAGGACTAACCCATGAGTTATCTTATGCGCTGATCTTTTGTAATAAAATTTCATAACTTTTGGTTTTTACTTTTTTTAATTAAAAAACAAGAAAAAAAAAAGAGGGTCATGGGGTAGTGATGACAAAAGAAGAGAACAAAAAGAGACGGGCACGCAAGAGAGTATCTTTTTTGGGTGTGATGTGGGAGAGAGATTTGGGAGGCAAAATATGGAGTTTATATAATTAGGCCATTCACATGCAGTCACTCGATTTCATATTCAATGTTCGAGATTAATTACGATCATCTTGTACCAAAATAAATAATCTAATTTTATACTTTTTCAAAAAAAAAAATGAGAGAAAAAAAATTGTTTTTTTTTTAATCTAACAAAAAGAGTTAGAGCTGGCAATAGGCAGCCCGAGACCGAACGAGATAGGAAAGTAAGGTCTGAGCCATGAAATTATGGCCCGAGGACCAGACGAGCTAGGAAAGTAGGGCTTGAGCCACAAAATATGGCCCGAGGACTAGACGAGCCAAAAAATGTGGCCCTTGGACTGTCAGATTTGGCCTGGCCCTCCTTTTTTCTTATATTAATGTTTTATTTTTTATCCATTTTTAACCCAGCCGAGCCCCAACCCTAATATAGCCAAAGGCTGGGCCAGCTCTATGGTACAATGGTCAGGGCCCTTGCCACCCTTACACAGATGGAAACAACCCTGATCCAGAGCCAATTCACAAGCGCAAAAATATACACAAAATACAAAACCCAAACAAGAAGGAAAATCTCACCTTTGCTCCACCACCACATAATTAGGAAGCTTCCCGGCCTTGGCATCACCCTTAAAACTCAAATCATACGGATGAAACTTGGTGATATACTTCAATTTCCTCAAATTCCTGTAAAACAAAGTTGCCGGAATATTCTGAAAATAAATCCCAAAACTCAAACCCTCATCTTCTAAACTCTCGAAAATCGTCTTTTGCGGATAACCCTTAACTAACAAAGAAGCCATGTTACTCGTTGCCCCGTTTGACGTGGCCGAGTGAACATATAACCGATTCGGTTGCGTAGAAGCCGGAACCGAAGCGAACCATCTATCAAAAACTGCAAACTCGGTGACGAGTGACTGGTAAACCGCTATCTGACTCGGGTCGAACCCACTCATCACGTTGCCCACGAAATCGGTTGAATTTGACATGGAAAATGCTTGTTGGGCGAATCCGTTCATCGGAGCAGGCCGAGCCGAGGTATCATTTGAGCCAAATATTTGTTCCCGAATGGCTTGGAAGGAGTGACCTGGGTCAGGGTCCACATAGGGTGAACCGAGTTTGAATGTGACTCGGGAAGAGCCGGGATCGGTGGTGGATATGGGGTTTGACTCGGTACCTGTTACCCCATTAATTTCCGGGTTGAGCCGTTTCATGTACCCGAGCATGTGGTCAAAGGAGCGGTTCTCCATAACGAGAACGACGACGGTTTTTATGGGGCCTGAAATAACGGCACTGGATGCTTGGCTGCTCAGGATCGACAAGAGAAGGAGGCAAGCGATCCACTTTCCGGCCATTTCAGGCACTTTCAGGCGATAAGTCTCAGGCATTTTCCGGCGAGGAAGTCGAGCTGCCTTTTGGGTTTTGCCAGTTATCAGAGTTGAGGCGAAGAGTAGTAAAGAAAGCACCCATTTGATCGCCATTGCTTGCCTGAACCTTAAGCAATGTTTTCCGTCAATTCCCTGCATATCCCGGCAAGAAATTCCGGTCAATTTTTGTGCCTGCCGCTTTATCAGACTCACAGAGAACAAGCCAAATCAAACTGAACCTTTGCTCGTCTTTTTTCCAGGTAGAAAGCTGGGTTTTTTCCGGTGAAACTTTCGGGTTTGGACTCTAGTTCTGATTCCGTTTCAGAGCATCACATGAAATGGTGAATTGTTTTTTTGTTGGGTTCGGTGATTCATGGGTTTTTTGCTTTTCTGGATTTGCCAGAACAGTCACAGAGAAAAGAGGAGTGATGCTTTTTGGGTTTGGTGCTTTATGGTTATGGCAGAGTTGCAGTGAAAAGAAGGCTAAAATTTTTGTTCGCTTTCATGCTTTTGACATAAACGGGGTATTCCTCTCTGTTTTTCCAGCCCGGACCTGGGATTCCGGTGTGAAATTCCGGCTGGAAGAGTCGAGGGTTCTTTACTATGAAGAAGGGATTGAATAGAAGAACCCGTGGCGAAAATGGCTTTTCCAACAAATGGCTTTTAATACTTTCCTATTGTAATTTCTCGAAAGTCGGGATACAGCTTGTACAGGCCGTCCTATTTCATATGTAGCCCAATGTAATTTTGGCCTTTCTTGTATGAAATATAGAAAGTTGTAATTGTGACCTTGAAAGATCAAGGTTCTTGTAGTCTCTACTGATTTACCCCCAAAAAAAATAATTAAATAGTTTTATAGTATATAATCCCTATTTTAAGGGTGGTTGGGTTTAAGGTTAACACTAAAATGCCCCTCTAAATTTTGAGAAAAGATGTGGTTTTGGTAAAACTCTCTCACGATAACCTTAAAAAGGCCTATTTTCACCACCAATATGAAATTTAAAGTAAAAAATTGAGTCGATGTATAAACATTTAAATTTTTTTAAAATAGACGGTATTAGATAAAAAAAATGTTTCATGCGGGCTGTAACACATTTCTACATATGCGGTCCAGAAAGTATAAAGCATCCATCTTTAAAAAAGTGTTCCATCTAAAAATAATGGAAACAAACGGTCCAAATTTTTCTTACTAGAATTATTATTTTTAGTTTTTAAAATTATTCATATTTATGATCTTCATAATAGAAATTACACCGCCTTAAAAATTAAGTCTTAAAATCCATCTTAAAAATATATTTATCAAGAAGCCCGTATTTCTACATATGCGGGCTTGGCTAAATAGAAATCGAGTCCATTAGATAATGTGTTACAAAAAACAATTATTTTTAAGACTTGAATTTTTTTTCTTTTTTTTGTAGCCATACATATTGAGAACAAAAAGTTCAATTGTAGAGTTTTTAAACATTGGAACAACCTTTTCAGGTCGGTTTTTGAGGTGCACCTTACTTCAAAATATAAGATTCACACAATATAAACTTTTTTCTTCGGCTAATCTAAGTTTTATTTTCTTTTAAAAAAGTGCTCCACAATGAACGTGCCTGGATTACAATTGAACGCCCTGAACCTGCCGTCTATCATTCAAGGCGGACAGTGGAGGTAGATGCCTATGTGCTACAACGTAGCCTTGCTTGTATAGTGTGTGAGGTTTCATGATTTGAGCTCGTGGATAGAAGTGGTTTCTATTTATTTTAGATATATTGTGGCTTTAATTTATTTTAGGAAAATGATCTCATGACCCTAGTCATCGTAATACAATGAGAATGTACTTCTAGAAGACTATAGTAATGACATTTGTATGACTCTAAATTTTGCACATACACTATCTTCATACTAACAATCAATTTTAAAATAAAATAAAATTTAATTTGCACTCTAGGTATGATAAAAATGAGTCCCTTTTAAAAATGAATCTACATTATCAATTTGGTGAATTTCAAGATTTAGGCCTTTATCAAATCAAAATATATTTTTTTTTTCTTTTTTTTAACAATGTTTATGTCATGGTAATAAAGTTATATTAAAATTTTGGAAAGGAAAAAAATCTTTCTAAGACCTAGATCTACGCATCTTACTAATATGGATATCCTATATTGATTGGGGATTGTATACATTGAGACAATTTCTTTATGGTAGAAAGAGGTCACAATCATTTTTAACCATTGGATGTGAAATCTAATATATTGAAGTGTGTCAGAAACGTTCGGAAAATTTTATTTTTGACTTTATAACTAATCAATGACACGTCCTCAACCACTCAATTTCACATCTAATAATAATATGACTGTGACCTCCTTGATTCAAACATAAATGTTTCATTCTATGCATTTCCTATTAATTGGGTTAAAAAATATTTTTTAGGTAGTGTTTTCAAATCTTGCTTTTTTATGATTGGTCGTTACAATGAAAAATGTGTAGATTTAAAAATTAGTTTTAAACAAATGGCCCCAAGTAGGAGATGGGTCTTCAAGAGAGAGAGGGAGACTTAACCTCGTATATAGAGATAGTTTTCCTATGAAAATTTGAGTTGGTCTAAATTCCACTTCTTGAGAGAGAAAGTCTACTGGTTGCTCAAGATTTCTAATAGCATTGTTGCCTAGAAAAGATAGGTTGATATGTAGGTTTTACCTATTGTCACTCCAAATTGATGCTCACTAGTAAAAGCTTTGGCAAAGAGGTTTAGGATGGCGTCATTTCTTGTCTACAACTCCCTATGGGACTATAGGGAATTGTAAGGCTAAGATTTCATTCGTCTCCTTCGGGCATTGGCTATCACATGAAAGAACTTCGCAATTCAATCTCCTATCTTTAACCATTTCGTGCGAGACCTTTGTTTCTAATAGATTTTTTCGAGCCTCCAAAATTCATGAAAAGTTAAGAAGGCAGCTCTTCTTCACCAGGTGCTCCTCTGTAACTATTAGTTCCTCTTGTATGTTTTCTGAAAAAATGACTTTGTGATAAAGCACGGTGTATATATATTTAAAAATTTATTTATTTCTACATTGGCAAGATCACTTATAATGTTTAATTATAATCAAACCACTCTTGAAATAAATAAAATAAAGTCGCTTCTCAATTGCTATCTCTTCAAATACAATTCTTTATTTAACAAACAAAAATAGACTTATTTATTTTATGAGAAGAGAAGATCAAATCACAAATAAAGATTTAAAGAAGTAAAATTGTCGGAGATTACCTCCACTAGGGTTAGTACACCCCACGCCGAGTCTCCTCCTTCCAATAATGCTCAGGATTTATGATCTGCCTCTTGATTTTCCTATTATAGCAAAAATTGACCTAATGACATATGGATCTCAATCAAGAACTAACTATATATGACATATGGATCTCAATCTAGAACCAACTATCTAAGGCCTCAATGCCTTAGTCTTGATCAAGCCTCCTTTGCTTGATTGTTAGAGAGATTAGAGATAGAAATCGAAGAGAGAGAGATATATCTACTAGCAAGGGGTTCCACCCCTTTACTACCTACAAAAGAAAGACACCACCTAGGCTTAAGTGTGCCACCCAAAGAGAGAACTCGAGAGAGGTACTACTGGTTGGGTGTGTGCCACCCTTATTATATGAGAAGGTGGCTAGTTGGTGGTGTGTGCCACCCTTAGCAAGGTAGAGGTGGTGCGGGTCACCCTTAGCAACTAAGAGAGAGATATAGCCTAGATGGGGTGTGCCCCTAGGGGAAGTCTTAGAGAGATAAAAATCCTTAGAGAGAGAAGAGAGAATAGGTGTATGAATTTTATGAGGTAGATTTTCTATGCCTTAAGTTTTGCCTCAATTAATAAGGTTAAATCTCAACTGTCAAGTTAAAAAAACTTGTGAGGTAAGATATTTGAGTCATCCTTCTCTTTGATCCAACATCAAGATTCAAATAGATGAACTAGAGCCTTATCCTCCATTTCTTAGATCTATTCCCATCAAACATTTAAATTTACTAAGTTGGCTATATCCAAAAGATAAGTCAACAAACAAGGGGATAACTATTACCCAATTTGATGAACACGTTAATCCTAATGGGTAGGGTATGCCACCTTTTTGGTGGCCACACGTAGGCCCCACCCAATCCACGTTTTAAATATGGGGCCCCATATTTTATGGAGGGTCCTATATATTTTAGAAAATATTTTATTTTGTATTTAGAATTTTTAAATCTTATATTTTATTTAAAACATTGAAAAATTAAATTTTTTTTAATTTATAAATCCAAATGACATAAATAAAATATCAGAAGATTCATAAAAATTCAAATAAACATTCTAAAAAACACATAATATAAAATTAATTAATTTTGATGGGAATGAGATCCATTAGATCTAGGAACTTATCAATATATGGGAGCACTCCACTTTCAACTTCGAATCACAGTCCGCCTAGCTTTCTCAAACTGACTCAGCAGTTCCCATGACCTACAGTTCACTACAGGAGCTCATGATTAGACTAATACAGTCAGCTAATAGAATAGGGAATGCAATCACAGTTTATGGATTTCAAGTTCTCCCCTAAAGACAAAAATCATGATCGTCCAGACCATGATGCAACCATGACTCTATGGTATATAGTGGTAATATCTCGCACATGTATACGCTTCACCTTTATTGATGAATCTCATAACGACTATCTATGTATTTGCCGTATGATGATACAACGATAGCGTTTAACCCTTATCTTTAAAGGCTATTCATCATACGTAAGGGCACACAGTCCATCGGCTCTCATCCAAGCATACACAGACCTCATCAAGGGTTAACACACTAAACATTTATTGGTTAGATCCCTATGCTCAAGTATCTTGGGTTTTTTCAAACCTCTGCTGGCCTAGCTCGTCGAGCTGAGTCCAAGTATCAACAAATAACATTTTTTTGGTGAGGTCCACAAGAGGACTATACTCCCACTGAGTTTATATTTCATTTATTTAAAATATTTTATACAATATCTCATAAGGTCTTTAAAAGCCACATAAACTCAATATCTCTTACTTGGCCTTTAAAGACCTTATAATCTCTGTTCCTCACTTTCTCTCATACCCATCTCTCTTACATGCTTTGTAAAAACATTTGGAACAAGCTCTTTTGTGAGTGGATCAGCTTTATCACCTCGATAGGTATGTAGTTGATGTCAATCTCCCCATACTGCATCTCATTGCGCAGATGATAGAAGAAGGGTTTTATACGCTTGGAATTTTTATGGAATTTGGGCTGCTTAGATAGGCATATAGCGGTCATGTTGTCGTAGTAGAGTCTCACAGCCCCACACTGTATTGGCTTAAAATCAAGTTGATTAAGATATTTTCTAATCTGCAACACGCCACATATTTTGATTCCATGGTGGACAATGCTATTACATCATGTTTTTTTGATTTTCAAGAAACAGTCCCTCATCCAAGCATGAACACATATCCAGATATTGACTTCGCATCATCTAGATCCCCTTGATAGCTTGCATTGGAATATCCTTTAAGAACAATTTTCGATCCTCCCCCATATGTTAATGTGTAATTCACAATCTCTTTTAACTATCTCAAAATTCTTTTAACTGCTTTCTAATGTTCCAATCCTAGATTGAATTGGAACCGGCTAACCATGCTCCTGGCGAAAGATAAGTCAAGCCTTGTCACTGTCATTGCATACATATGGGATCCCATTGTACTTTTATATGGTACTCTCTCCATAATTTTCTTTTCCTCTACATCATCATAACTAGGGCACTTTTTTTACTAAGCTTCGTTGTCTTGTCAATTGGGGTTGTCATGGCCTTACATTTATCCATGTCAATTGAAAAAGTTGAATGGTTCACTACTCTCTCTCCTCTCCATAAATCTCTCTCACACGCCTTGTTTTTCTTTGTAAAAAATCTCTCCAAATCCCACTCTCACCCACCATAAATCTCTCACTCTCATCTTTCCTTTCTCTCCCTCACACGACTTCTCTCTCCTTATTTCTCTTATTCTCTCTCGTTACTCCCCTTCTTTCTCTCCTCCAATATCCCTTTCTCTCTTAGCTCTCTCTCGCCCTCTCGTTTTTCTCTTTCTCTCTTTCTCCCTCTAATTTCTCTCATTCTTTCTCTCTCTCCCATCCTTATCTCCTTCTCTTTCTCTCTCAAACCCATATCTCTCTTTACCTCTTTCTCGTCTCTGTCTTTCTCTCTTCCTTCATTTTCTCTCTTTCTATCTTCCTTATTTTCCCTCTTTCCAAACTCTCTCTTATCTCTATCTCATTCTCTCTCTCTCCCCCCATCTCACTCTCTCCCTTTTTCATCTCTATCTCTTCCCCTCATCCTCATATCTCGATATCTCTCTCTTAGTCATATTCTCTTAATCGTTGTTGATCTTGATATTCTCTCTTCCTTACATCCATTCTTTTTAAGAAAAAGTTTATATAACGTTGCAACCTTAAATTGTAGAATTACAGATGCACCTAAAAAATCCATCAAAAAGGGTTGTTTTAATGATGAAAAACCCTCTAATTGATAATATCAACATCGAGATGTATGACTATGAAAAGAAAACGATTTCGAGTCCCAAAAATAGTGCATGTTGCAACATATTATATAGACTGTTCATTTTCGAGATTTTCATATGTTTATAGATCTACTTTTTTAACCATTTTTAGAGTTTAAAATTTTATAATTAGATATGAAAATAGTTTTTGAGAGATTTCTAAGATTTTTTTACACCAAAATTACAAGTTATAATAAAATTTGGCGGTGCACCTTATTTGGATTGTTTGTTTACTATTGCAACCTTATAGAAACCACACCCTTCTTTTTACTCAAATGTCCCTTCACTTCTTCATATTCTTTTATTTCGCATTAATTCTAATCTTTTCTAAGTATTCATTGTTTGTTTACCAAATGTACACATAGACACCACTTATCATCATCATTCATAAAAAAATTTCCCAATATCATACATAAACTTCTTGTATTATTTATTGGCACATGCATAAGAATTTTCATTAATAAATTCAATTTATTGTCACTTTATGCAACCCTAAAATCCCATCCACTACATATTCATCGCCATCTTTGTCTATACCGCTTCTTGCATTTCATAATTCATTATCATTGTCATGCATATCACATAAGGGGGCCCTTCAAAAACGATTCGTGATGGGTCCCACACACTCTGTTCTCTTGAATCCTCCGGGGTACTTTGATCACAAGTCGAGTACCTTTCTCTATTAACCAGTAATGCCTCTTAGGAGAGGTGACACCGGAAGGCTGTCGTTTTCTGTCAGCCTTATCTTTTGCATTTCTAAGACTAATTTGTTCCCTTTTTTGCATTTTCCTTTACTTCATTTTCTTTAAATTGATTTTATCCTATTGAGCCCTAATTAAGAAGACACCTGAAAGCTAATCATACAGGAATATAAACTAAACAAAGTAAGGAAAAGCAAAGGGAGTTAAACTCAAACCAAGCTACAGAAGCTTGGAAGGCAATAATCTAAGAGGGTAACTTTTACCTTGATACGTCCCCCGAATCCAAGCGATAGGTAAACATTTTATACTTTACTTACCGCGCAAAAATTCTCTCATTGTTGGTACTTATCCGTGCCCTTCGTGTGTGGTTGTTTTGAGGGAGGGTCTTTCCTGCCGAACCGTGTCACCGACCCAAGACTCATTTGAACCCGCGGAAAACCCAAGTCCACCAGCTGGGTCCAGTGTTTTAAAAATCGACGACTCGATCCGGAATCGTGCGATCTGGATCAGTATCACCAAGCCCGATCGGGATCTTGTAGAAAAACGAGATTCAGGCAATTCTATCCGGGAGACCCGGATCAGGTATCACCCAGCTTGTTCCGGATTGTGTAGAAAAACGAGATTCAAATGATTCTCTACCTAGAATCGCCCTGATGAGGTCACGTGGCCATGAAACGAATTAAATCCTCAATTGCATAAGCCCACTTACACATGGCCCTCAACCGAATACTTATCATCTTGGGTTGGGTCGATTGTTTTATGTGCCCTTTTCTTCCCACATCCCTTCGCTCAATGAACTTTCAAGAAAACTCCCCATCGATTCGGTGTATTATTCTTCCCACACCATCGGTGCATAACCAAGGGACAATTTATTCATATATTACGTGGGCGTAGTGGTGTACCATTAGGGAAGGGCGTGTCATGAATAAGAAGGTGTATGCCTAATGGAGGCAATTAAATTATACAATAAAAAAAGAAAAAAATATTAAAAATAATAATTTATTTCATATAAAGTAAGCAAAGCAAGGGAAAAAAAGGGAGTTGAACTCAAACCAAGCTACGGAAGCTTGGGAGGCTTTCTCCAAGGATCTAAGAGGGTAAATTTTACCCTTCACTTACCGCGTAAAAATTCCCTCATTGTTAGTACTTATCCGTACCCTTTGAGGAAGGATCTTTCCTGCCAAACCAGGGTCACCGACCTGGACTTATTCGGACCAGCGAAAAACCCAGGTCCATCTGTCGGGTCCAGTGTTTTAAAAATCGGTGACCCGATCTGGAATCAGGTGATCCGGATCAGGTATCACCCACCCCATTCCGAATCGTGTAGAAAAATGGGATTCGAGCTATTCTATTCGGGCGATCCGGATTAGAATCACCCAGCCTGTTTTGGGTCATGTAGAAAAATGGGATTCCGATGATTCTCTACCTAGAATTTCCATGATGACGTCACATGGCCACGAAACGAATTAAATCCTCAACTGCATAATCCCACTTACAAATGGCCCTCAACCGAATGCTTATCATCTTGGGTTGGCTCGATTGTTTTATGTGCTCTTTCTTCCCACATCCTTTGATGTGGGACAATTCATTTTCAATGAACTTCCAAGAACAACTCCCCATCAATTCGGTGTATTATTCTTCCCACACCATCGGTGCATAACTGTCTCACCCCAAGAATTTACAATACAGATATTCCTGAGATGTGACAGCAAAAAACATATATACATCTCTTGATAGAACAAATTTACAGTGGCGAGGTCTTACAAAGTAACAAAAGAAAGCTAGCAGAATAACAATATCTTCCAAGGTTGATCTTGACTAGCACTCAAAATGAATCCATAGTTATCCTGAAAAAATGTTTATCATAGTTTGATGAGTTTGGCTACTCAGTAAGTGATCATCATAATCCTAAAAATAATCATTGATGAAAGATATAAACAAACTTTCAAAATGGAGGTCAATAAAAATAATGCGAACACTAGCATTTATAGATAACAATTTCACTTTCAGAAATGCACAATTAAACACAATCCAAATGATTGAAATGCATATAACACTTTAACGGCAGTGCATAATTCAAAGGATTTCACAAAATACCCTACTGGCGTCCCAAGTAGGTCACCTATATACCCCATCAACGTCCTGATGGGTCCACTTAATCCCTATCGGCATCCCAAATAGGTCCACTTAATCTCTGTAGGTCCACTTAAAGTATTTCTAAGTCTCTTTAAACATTCGAATGCAGCAATATCATGTACTCAATATATCACTAAAATCATTAATATGAATTTCACTGAAACCATTAATAACAGTCACTTTCAATAACATTTTAAAAATAACCAATCAAATATTTGGGCTCAAATTTAGAAAGGTAGCAGTTCGTAAAGACATTCTAGCATTTAGTATGTATAGAAAAACTCTTTTAGAAATTCAAAAATACGGAATTATCACAATTTATGGGATGTTAATTTGCAAATAAACATTTCACAACAATGCTATAATCAAATGCTAATAAGGCAGTCATTTGCACATGAAATTTACAATGTCTAAATATTTAAAACTAGTAGAAAGAAATCTCACAATTTTACTAAAAGCAGAAATATCACATTTATTTCTAATAATTTGATAGTATCTAAAATTTTCTAACAATAGACAAGAAAAATAAATAAATTTATTTTTCTAAGAATTTACAGCATTTAAAATTTTTAATATAGATAAAATATCACAATTTTTAATAAAAAGATTATTTTTCAAGATAATGAGGTCGCGTGCGCATAAAATTTATCGCGACGAAAATTCATGATAATAAGCAGAAATAATTATTTCATTTTATTTTTAAAAAGAATAGATTATTTTTCGAGACAATGAGGTCACTTACACACAACTTATAAAACAAAAATCTTGGATGGAAATATCACTATTTATTAAAAACAGACTATTTTTCAAGAAGATGATGTCACTTACTCACAAATATTTGAGATGGAGCTTCCGATAAAAATTCGGTTAGAGAGAGGAGTTCACAGCGTTTCGACCAAAGAGAAAAATCTCATAAGTTTTTAAAGTAAGAAGTCTTCACCTCTTTGAATTTAAATTTTACTAATATATTATTTTAATTTTTTATTACGTTAAAGCATAAGCCCACTTACACATGGCCCTCAACCGAATACTTGTTATCTTGGGTTGGCTCGATTGTTTTATGTGCCCTTTTCTTTCCACATCCCTTCGATGTGGGACAATTCATTCTCAATGAACTTTCAAGAATAACTCCCCATCGATTCCGTGCATAACCAAGGGGCAATTTATCGGTGCATAACTAAGGGCCAATTTATTTATATATTACGTGGGTGTAGTGGTGTACCATTAGGGAAGGGCGTGTCATGAATAAGAAAGTGTATGCCCAATGTGGCAATTAAATTATATGATAAAAAAATATATTAAAAATAATAATTGGGTGCCACCCCTATCTTTCAAAAAAAAAATTTAAATTTACTTTCCCAAAAGGAACATAAAAGCTCTATTAAGCTATTATCTCATGGGATTATTTCATTATATGATTAATAATTAATTAATTAGTTAATTGGGATTAAAAAATTAGTACTAGCTCATATAATTTATTTATTTTATTATATAAACTTAATTGCCACATTGGGCATATTAAATTTATTGAATATTAAAAAAATATTACTTTATATGATATTTTAAGAGAGAAAAATAACACTAACTCATGCCACTTTAGAATTTATTTCAAGTTGTTTTATCAATTATCCCATATTGCAAATATGAATTTCTTTAATTTATTAATAACCAAATCTTGTATTTTATTTATTACTTTATTTATATTATAAATTTTGTAATATATTATTTTTTCTTATAATTGTAAATAAGATTATTAAATTAGATGATATTATAAGATTTTATATTTTTATTTGTATAATAAAATAATTATAAAATATAAAGTTATAAATCAACAACTTCAATTTCAATATATATTATTATAGTTAATTAGGTTGTATTAATTTTGGATGAGTAAAACGAATAAATAAATGTTTTGATACTTTGATGTGATACTAATTTATGTGAGAAATTAAATTTTTTAATCTTATAATATGGAAGTATTTTTTAATATTTTTAAATTATTTCGATATAATATGATAATACTATATTACAATTAATAATTATACAGACATCCAGACAGGAAAATAACATCTTAGTATACACTTATTTTTACAAAATAATGAAGTACATAATGCATCACTCCTAATTTCTTTTAGAAACTAAAAGAACACTATTTTAAGAGATTTATAGTGATTTTTTGAAAAAAAATTTAAGATAAAAAAAAATGAGGAAAATTATTAAAATAATAATTGGTTTAAAGGGCCCACCATCCCTATCATTCACCAAAAAAAATTTAAATTTACTTATACAAAAAAAAAGAGACCAATACTATTTGGCTATTAGCTAATTGAGATTAAAAAAAAATAGTACTAGCTCATAGGATATTAATAAAAGAAAAAAGAATATTAATACTGGTTTATTGAACATTAAAAAAAAAAAAACGTTTATGTGATATTTTAATAGAGAAAAAAACACTAGCTTACACCACTTTAGAATTTATTTCAAGTTGCTTTATCAAATATCCCACATTGCAAATATGAATTTCTTGATTTATTTTCTTAATTTTATTAAAATATGATTGTAAATTTATGTTATTAAATTCTATATTTCTCTCAACACTAATTATTAATACATTTATTTGTAAGGGTCATACCCTTGTTTCTTGAATCACGTTTATTATAATATTGTAATTTATAACTATACTAATTACAATGATAATCAAATCTTATATTTTATTTATTAATTTATTTACACTATAAATTATGCAATGTATTATTTTTGTTATAGTTGTAAATTAGATTTTTTAAAGTAGATGATATTATAAGATAAATTTCAAATTTATTCTTATTTGTATAGTAAAATGATGATAAAATAATAAAATACAAACCAATAATTCTAATTTCAATATATAATATTGTATTTAGTTAGGTTTTAATAATTGTTTGATGATAATCTTCATACAGAGAAAAAACATTTCAATATTCGCATATTGATGCAAAAAAAAAAAAGTTATTAATGTAGTACCATCATTTCTTATTGGATTCCTAAAAAAAAATATTTATAATGATTTTTAATAATAATTTTTAAGGCCAAATTTGACCGATTCGTCCGATTCTCGATCCAAAACGCCGATTCCCCTATCCGGATAGTTATTTGGAGTGCCCGATCCAGGGCACCGATTTGTTGTTTAAACCACTGGCCGGATCCAATTTTTTGGACCTATACCCAGACCCGGATCGGGTCTATTACCACCCTTACACGTATAGATGCAACTACTGATTTCACCCATTCATTTTTTGGGAAGAACTTCATATACGACCGGGGCAAACTATTGATATAAAGTAAAGCTGCACTACCATCTTGACCTCCACAATTGTAGATTTGAAAAAAAAAAAAATACTGTTAAAATAGTATCTTATAACAAATTATATAGGGCATCTATTTTCAAATGTCCATGGATTTCTAAGATTTGCATTATTTTTAAAATTTTAAATTTTATAATTAGAAAAATAAATAAATTTTCATACCATGCTAGGAGTTATTTAGCACTAGTCATGAAATGCGGGTTCCCTTTTAAACGTGAAGCCAAACCTTGTGCTGTCCGCACACTACATTGGACCCTGATTATTATAAGGTCATTTTTGAATTACGTATCACTTATTTAATATTACTTTGAGTTTACTTTGATCTTATTATTGTTTTATTTTCGGGAAATTGCCTCTATTTTTTAAACGCATTTATCATGAGACTCAAGGTTTCAAAACCTTTATAGCTTCATAGGGTTCCAATCTTTTGTATCTTCCAATCCCCTGAACCTAAATAACCCCATTTGACCACATATTATTGATCCAAACAAAATATAAAATGACTCCCTTTTGCCCTTTATCAAAACTTCCCTCTTACTCTGTACGTTTGATTTGTCCTATGAGGCGCGTCCAAAAACAGCTGGAAAATTTAAGCCCCATTGATTTTTCAGTAAAGGCCTCCTATAAAGACCCAAAACATTAACATTTGCTGAGTAATTCCAAGACCACTGACTTTCCAGTCACCTAAAAACTGCTCTAGGAGCTGGGAAACAACCCAAAAAAAGAGGGTGATTGTGCCTTTGTAACTTTAACATGAAGGGAGGGACCTAATATTAGCGGGCTCGGTTTGGTGAATAGGCAAAACCTCGAGCTCTACTAATCCTCTACTGCTTTCATGACAGTTTTCTCTTTACCCAAACCCTAACCCTCATTGCTGCCAGTTTTCTTCTTCATGAAAGCCCTAAAGCTCGATCCAGTTTCGTTGAAAGTACAGGTTCTTGACTCCTCTTCAGCAATGAAATCACTGGTCAGGTCAGATCCAATGCAATTGTCACAGTTAATTTGGTACAAACAGAGTTCAAAATTGCCCAAGAAATTGCCTAGTTCCAAAAGGCATCATTTTCCATTATGGTTTCGAGTTTGAGGAGAAGGGAAATGAGAAGGAACCATGGTCACAAATGGGAGTTTGGTTCTTATATTTTGGATCGTTTTGAAAGGATTTGAGGGTGGTCATGTTGATAATGGTAGAGAAAAACTCATACTTGTGTGCATTCAGATGTGTAGGGATCTCAGGAACCCCTTAGCTTGTGGAACCGAGAATCCCAAATACCGGGATCCCACCCAATATTGTGTACTCAGTTGGTCAAATGCGAAGTAGATGAATACAATGATAAATCGAGTGTGAGAAATAAAGCAAATATAAAAAGCACACCACAACAACACATGATTTATGTGGTTCACCCTGTAGGGCTACATCCACGGCCTCAGTAACTAGAAATCCACTATCACAATGAAGATTACAGTTTTAGGTTACAAGAGATAATATCTATCTCTAAACATTAGTAAAAGACTATCACCGATCTTACCTTCTAAACCCGCTCTAGCAGCCAAGCAACACTATCGATCAACATCATCTTTCCCACCATAATACTGTTGATCTTTCTCGAGAGCAGCATAGAGATTTTCTCTCTCTAGAAGTTGAAGTTAACCAATTCAAAACTCATGAGAATATTGCCCCTCTCTCAGAGGCCATGTAGCTCTCTCTTGGAGACTCACCACCATATTAGAGATCCATTCCCATAACCCCCATAGGGGTGACACTCAAAGTATGGTTAGTATGTCATCTTTTACTCTCTTATAAACATATCACTTTCTTGCTTCCCAAGAAAATCAATTTTTTATTTTTCATAATACCCTAATATTTAGAAGAAAATATGGGTATGGTGATTTACCTATCACCAAACCCAACAAGAAAGACTTGTTGTGGATATACAAAAACCAATTCCCATTGTTTTACCTCGACAAGTGCAAGAGAGTCAAACTCAAGCTTAAGATAGTTTTGATGTAGGTGATACTAGTTATGGAGATGACACTGAGTTAATTCAAGATGAAGAAGAACTACCAGTTACACTTGAGCTAGAAGAAGATCTACACGCCCTCACAAGCCCACACAAAATTTTTTTTCTTCCTTATATTATGCTTTGTATACTTATAGTGGTGAACTTGAATCTTTTCAGAAGGCTATTTATTGCCCTAATGCTGACAAGTGACATAAGGCAATGGAGGTGGAGATTGACGCTTTGCATAAGAATGATATGTGGGAGTTGGTGGAACTTCCACATGGGAAGAAAACATTGAAGAATATGTGGGTATATGCTATTAAGTAGGAAGCAAATGATATTATACGATATAAGGCCAGACTTATAGTGAAAGGTTATGGGCAAAAACCAAGTGTTGATTTTAATGAAATTTTTTATCCTATTGTTAAGCATAGCTCTATTAGAGTTGTTTTATCTTTGGTTGCTAACTTGAATTTGGAGCTAGAACAATTTGATATTAAAACTACCTTCTTACATGGTGATCGTGATGAAAAAATTTATATGTGTCAACCTGAAGGTTTTGAGAACAAAACCAATCCTAATTTGGTTTGCAAGTTGAAAAATGAATTGTATGGTTTGAAACAAGCATCTAGACAATGGCGTATGAAATTTGATGGTTTTATACTGGGTGAAGGTTATTATAGATGCGATTTTGATCATTGTATGTACTTCAAGGATGCAACATATGATTCTTTTACTGTTTTGTTATTTTATGTTGATGATATGCTTATTGCTAGTAGTGATCTGAGTGAAATCAAGTGTTTAAAGCTTGATATGTCCAAACATTTTGCCACCAAGTATCTTGGACCAGCCAAAAAGATTTTGGGCTTGCACATCCATAGAGACAGAAAGCAAGATAAGCTTTGGTTAAGTCAATCTAAATATATTTCTAAAGTTCTTGAGCGCTTCAATATGATGGACTGTAAACCTGTTTCTACGTCATTAGCTACACATTTCAAATTGTCTAAAAGGAACTCTCCAATGAATGAGGTAGCTAAAAGTAAGATGAAGAATGTTCCATATACTTTTGTAATGTGTAGTTTAATGTATACAATGGTTTGTACTAGACCTGACATTGCCCATACAGTGGGAGTTGTTTCTAGATTTATGTCTAATCCAAGTTGGGAACCTTGGCAAGTAGTTAAGTTGATTCTTCGGTATTTAAAGGGGATGCGAAATGTATGCTTGTGTTTTGGAAATCCATCATTGGAAGTTATTAGTTATGTTGATGAAGATTATGCAATATGTTGTGATACTAGAAGGTCTACCACTTGATATATTTCAATGTTGGTGGTAGTGCAGTCAGCTAGATGTCAAGGTTGCAGGATATTATTGCCTTGTCATCAATTGAAGCTGAGTATGTGGCGTTGATTGAGGTAGCGAAGAAATGATTTGGTTGAGAAAGTTACTTGGTCAGTTTGGGGTAAAGCAGGATAAATATGTTATGCACTATGATAACCAGAGTGTGATTCATCTAGCTAATAATGCAGTTTATCATTCCAAGACAAATCATATAGATGTTAGATATCATGTTATTTGGTTGGCCCTTGAACGTAAACATTTGCAGGTGGACAAGATTCACACTGAGAATAACCTTGCTAATATGTTAGCAATGGTTGTCTCAAATGAAAAGAATACGATGTATAAAAGACTTTCGGGGTTGGAGGAGACGTAACATCGGGTGGATGTAGAGTGGTGCATTGGTGATTATTTCAAGGACTTTGTGATTTGTCTTCAGGTGGGAGATTGTTACATATGTGAAAACAAATCACACATGTGGGAGTTTTATTTAACTTTTATCTCTTTTATTTTAGGCCATTGGATTGCATCTAATCTAATGGTTGTGGTGTTGTAGGAATTTTACTCTTTTAAATGGATTAAAACCATTTTGTTAGAAAGAGAAAGAGTGAGAAAAAGAGAGAGAGATTGCACTGCAATTGCGTTTTCTCTTGAGAGCTTGGTATGCTCTGTTTTAGAGAGGGAATTTGAGTAAAAGGCTTGAACTTCATTGTGAGTTTGTTGTGCGCTATGTTTTAGTGAGAGACAGTGTTAAAGAGAACTCATTTTTTGGTGTTCTAGGTGCTTTGTTTTTTACTTTGTTTAGAGTGAGAAAGCGCTGTTGGAAAATGATATTTTGAGCTCGATTTCACTTTGTAATCTTCCAAATCAGTAAGTAAAGTCTTACACCATTATCCCATGGATATAGGTCACGATTTGTATCCGAATCACGTTAAATCTGTGTGCTATGTGGATTGAATGTTGCTGAATTTTTCATTCCATGTTCTTGCTTTGATATTGTGTAGTTTCCATTGCTTGTTTATATTGATATGAATGCACAATAGCTGTGAATGTTATAAACCCTTGTTGATTTTTCACCGATCGATCCCAACAAGATGAAGTTTGGGCATTGGGATTATTGGTTCAATGGTTTGTGTATCCATTTAGGTGGTTGGAAAAGCCCCATTAAAGGATGAGAGAGAGTGGGTTTTAGACGAAATCATGGTTGAGTGTTTGGAAATTTGAGAATTTGGGGATTGTGATAAGGATTTTCATTAAACGAGAGAGAGAGAGAGAGAGAGAGAGAGAGAGAGATGATCATGGGGCAGAAGACAATATACACACATTCCTTGGGGCAATATAGATAGAGAGACAAGTGATGTCACCGGGCAAGAGAGAGAGAGAAGGGGGTAGCCTATTGAGAGGGAATATGGTTGATCCGCAGATTAGAGAGAGAAGGCTGGACAATATAGTTTGTAAACTTTGTAGTTTATTTCATTAGAGAGAGAGAGAGAGAAAGGGTATATTTCGGACCAGAGGGTCAACTTGGATGAGAGGGAGAAGTGAGTAAAAAGGAAAAAAAGTGTTATTTTATAGTTTGTTTGGGTTAATAATATATGGTCAAAGGGGCTTATTTGAGGCCAGGGGGTTGGAAGATACAAAAGATTGGAACCCTACGCACCTTGGATCTTCTAAGAAATCGTTGGTATGGAGACATTTTCCCTTTATTTTTTTTGATGAAATGAATTTTTCTATTCACTTAGATACGGCTATTTATAAATGTTTTCGTTAACCAAGCCCCCCCCTTCCTCTCCTACACACACACACACACTACTACTACTACTCTCTCTCTCTCTCTCTCTCTCTCTACTCTCTACTACTACTACTACTACGTCTACGTACGTACGTACTACGTAACGTACGTTACG
>NW_006499948.1:3289114-3321898 GCF_000471905.2 Amborella trichopoda | reverse complement strand
ATGTAGTAATTAGTTAGTATTTCGTTAGTAATAGTAAAGGTAAGTAACGAACTAGACCTACCACACTACATACTCTTCGTCACTCTCTCTCTCTCCTACCTCTATAGTCTCTCTCTCTCTCTCTCTCTCTCTCTCTCTCTCTCTCTTTGACAAGAGTGTTGAATATTATTTAAATCATAGTCATTACAACCATAACAGCAGAGAAAACGAAAAAGGAAACCAACATTAGAACAAAGAAAGGTAAACCCTTAACGAGGGAAGGGATGCCCCTTTCTTAGCATGATCATCTGCCAAAGTATTAGCCGCTCTATATGTATGGTTGAAGGTAATGTTGCTGCTCGCAGATAATTCTTTAATGTGCAACCAAATATATCTCATACGCCAAGGTGTAATAGATAAAAAGTTACACTAGTCTATTGCATTCTTAGAGTCCCGTTCCACAAATAGGGAGTCCCCTAAGCTGATCTCCTTCCAGAGCTTGATATCTTGTAAGACCGCTGCCATTTCAACATAGTTTGCAGCGGCATCACCACATAGTCGTGCAAAACAAAAAGCTAAATTCCCACTTGAATCTATGCAAACTCCACCCACCCTAGTTCTACCTGGATTTCCCATAGAATAGCTATCAACATTCAATTTAAAGCAACCACTCAAAGGAGTTTGCCGGCTACTTCTAGGCCTCACCTTAAGAAATCTTAACGAGATTAATTGATCGAGATTATCATGTACATCCATTCTTGAAGGCCCCCATCCTTTTTTAGTAATTCTAAACAAATTCCATGTATTGAATAAGATCTTATTCTTTAAGGTTGCCAAATCCACTGCCACACCTTTGAAAGTCCTCCTATTTCTTTTAAGCCATACTTTCCATAACAATGAACCACGAAAAATATTCCAAAGAATTCCCCCAACCCTTGGAACTCCAACAATTTTTAATTGATTCACAATATGCCAAACAGATGAAGGGAGATTCATAAAAAACCTAACTTTTTGCAAAGCCCAATACAATAGTGCAGAAGTAACAGGACAAAGTAAAAACAAATGATCATGTGTTTCCTCATCAGTTTTACAAAAAAGGCAAACATTAACCGTGATCTTTCCTCGTTTTCGTAAATTGTCTCAGAAGGAGACAAACCCTAGATTTTCTCTTAAAGCTCATGCTTTTTTCTCTAGAAAACACATTAAAGAAAGTTAAAAAGATAAACCAAAACAAACGTTAGTTTTGAAATTCTCTCTATTTGTTTTCTCAACTCCATATTGAGGGTGTGATCATCTTGTTAGGTTGCCTAGTTTGAACGCAACGGGGCTATGAAAGCAACCGAATGTGACATGCTAATGCTAATGTGACATGACAACCTATCACGTGGTCCAAATCAGTGGGCTCCCTATTTCAAGAGACAATATTTTTTTTTTTTTTTACTAATATTTCAAGAGAGAATATTATCACATGGTTGCACGAATATGCAACTCATCTAGCGCCATACTTCACTTGTTTGACAAGGACCTTAGGATATTATTTTTCATAAGCGAACTCTATCAAAATATTAATTAGAGAAGAAAAATATAACACTTTATCCATATCTTTTAATTTAATTTTAAAATACCCATAGAAAAATACATGGTCTGGTGTTGGATTAGTTCTTAATGAGTAAAATGTCAAATGGGAAAAGTTTATATTCGGGGGAGGCCCTAAGCAATTAAATTAAGGAACACCTCAAAAATCCACTAAAAGGTTATTTCGATGTCAAAAAATCATCAAATCGACTATCTCGGCCTCAAGATATATTGACATGAGAAATGATAGATTTCAAGTCTTGGAAATATTCCATCTTGTAATGTATTTCTAGACCACTAATTTTCAAGATTTTTCAAGTGTTCACAGATCTATTCGATCTACAGTATTTTTGAAAGTTTAAATTTTAGAACTAGGTATAAAAGTAAAGTTTCAAGCCATCACAAAGATTTCCAGTACCTAAAAATATATTTCGACACTATTTAAATGTACGCCGTACTTTGATCTTTTGGGGCCTCAGCCCTATACAAACTATGCCCATGTCAATTAGCTCATCTCGAAGGGATATTTTGATAAATTTCCCTTTTAAGTTGGTTGTTAAGTTGTGAGGGACTCAAGACAATGAATCACTGCTCATTTATGTAATGTGTCTTTTGTGTTTTGTTAATTTTAATCAGTGTTCAAAAAGAATGCCGGGTCAACTTGTGACTAGGCCGAGTCAGCCAGGATTGGAGGCTAGGTAATCCAGGGCATACAACTTTCAAACTGCCCATTCAATTTTTACAAAAATTTTGTTTCATATTAAAAATTTCGTGGTCCTAGTGGGACCCGGCCCCTAGTGAGTTGGAGTCTGAATCCAGCACTGGCTTTCATTACATATTTATTCTCTTCATTTCTTATTGTCCAAGTATGATATCAACTATTATAGCGACAAATACTCCAAATTCCCCACCAAATTAGCAACCATGAGCCACTCTTTTTTAATTTCTATAGCTTTCCCTATAGGCCTATTCACATCAGGTTTTATTCTTTTCGAGGAACTTTTTTTTTTTTCCTGATAATTTTATTATTTGTCTGTAAGCTGTGATTCAAATATGAAATAGTACTATTATAATAATAAAAAAGTTTATATATTGCAAGGCTCTAAACAATAAATT
Organism: Amborella trichopoda; assembly: GCF_000471905.2. The sequence goes on along the minus strand of NW_006499948.1, from coordinate 3,319,228 downwards.
TCGAGTAACTATAATAAAGGGTTTGTATACTATGAAGTCACAAATTGTTACTAGCCTCTAATATAAAATTGGATAGCTTGTGGTATGTCACAAAGTTCGAGAAAATTGTTTTTGAACTTTGACTCTAGTCAATGACACAATCATAACCACTTGATTTAAAATATGATGGACAATAATGATTGTGATCTCCTTGTATTAAAAATAAATAATTTTTTGTATACTTTTCCTGCAATAAATTAGACGGATTTGCTAACATGTTTTCAGTGTTCTAGGTGGCGATCGAAAATCTCTAAAGTTGAACTTCATGGGAATTTTGATCATTTATTTTTGTGTTGATGAACATATTTCTTGTCGTATTTGATGAGTTATATGAAAATGGGTTAAGGGCCATCCCTTTTGTTTTCTCTCTTCTCTCCACCACTAAAAAGTATGTTTTTTTTTGGTGAAGTTAATAAAGGAGAAGGGAGTGAATAAGGAACTTGTTGTACCCCTTTGGTGTAGAGACTCTGATCAGCTTTCTTTGTGTTCAATGTCGACCATCCAAGTAGTAAATCATGGTTTTTTTATTTTTGGTTTTTCTCTTTTATCGTTAAATCTCTTGGATTAGATCAAGAAGGGGTTTTAGTAAGGATATTTTAACCAAGTTTTTCATTGAAAGTTAACATTGTATCATCATTACAGTCTTATCTCAACTATATGGAGTCAGCTATATTAATCTTGTTCTGTCATTCTGTTCTATCAAAGGTCATACTCTTAGTAAGACTATAAGTTCATATATCTTTTTTCACTATGTCTATCCATGTCTTTTTTTGCCTTCCCCATGCTCTTTTAGATCCTTCCAGTGGAACCAAATCACACATCCTAACGGGTATTGTATTGGATCTACACTACACATGACTAACCCACTATCACCTATTAAAACCACACCTAAGTTTCATCGAAGTTAACATTGTATCTTTTTGTAATTTCTTTTTTTTTATAGTAGATTTTTTCTTGCCGCGTTTGCCGTGGATGTACCCTAGTGGCAAACCATGTAAATTCAATTTGGTGTTTTATTCTTGATTTTCCTTTGTGATTTGTGTATTTCATTTCTTGTACATGTTTATTCTAATTTTCTTGCATATGGTTGCTTAGATAGTCTTTTTGGTTGTCGGAGTCAAATATTTGGTGTTTGAATATGTGATTTATAATTGACTGGGTCATGTCATTTTGTGTCTTTATCGTTCACCTCTCTTTGAATCTGTGGTGTTTTGATCCACCTGATTGTGTGTAGTCTTAGATGTTCGGAGTCATAACATTCATTTAATAACATGACCCTCAAAATTTACAGTTGTAGTGTATAACACACACACACACATGAGCATTTTAAGCACATGCATAAGTAGATCTAGATCTGTTTGACAAAAAACTGGGCAATTCATGCACGTTCTTATCATTAAGGGTGATTTCCCTCATGCAATTCGAGGTGAATATTAAAGGTTTTTTTTTTAAGACATTCTCTAAATTGAGCTGGTCACATCATCAAAATTTGGTATCTTAACAATACTCCTAGCTAGGGTTCTAAAACTTCTTGAACAACGATTGTGGAAGTATTTTCAATATGAAGCATTACTATTCTATCTCCCTTTTGTTATATTTTTAGGATATTGTAGAGAATTCTCTGTATATTAATTGGAGAACCATATAAATGTACGATCAGTAACAGTTAAAGATAAATACCAACAGTCAAGAGATATATATCAGTCTGATTGTATCCATATACATATGTAAACAAATCCATACTTAATAACTATTTCTACGTATATCCATACGTTAACAACTATCTCTACGTTAACAACTATATCTACACGTCCCCTCAAATTGAGGTTGATTGAACAAATATCAGTTTGTCAATGAGATAGTCATGATGATCATGAGTCATTGCTTTGGTAAAAATATATGCAAGTTATTATTGTAAGGTAATATATGAGAGTGTAACTTCTCTGACAAGGAATTTTTTTATAAATGAAATGACAATCAACTTTGATATGCTTTGTACGATCATGAAACACTGGATTTGATGGAATACATATGGTGCTCATATTATCATCATACAATGGTGTAGGAGTGCAATGAAGAATATTGAGATTATGTAAAAGACCTCTCAACCACATAATTTCACCGCAAGCTGAGGACATTGCTTGATAATCAGTTTCTGCAGAAGATTTCGACACAATTTGTTGTTTCTTACATTTCTATAATATAAGAGAACTCTAATAAATATACACCACCCAGTGGTCGAGCGTCGAGTATCTGGGCAGCCTGTCCAATCCGCATCAGCATAAGCTCGTAATTGGAGAGAAGATTTGGAGGAGAAGAATAGGCGTCTATGCATGTATCCCGTAGATAACGAATAATATGATGGACATCAGAGAGGTGGATGTGACGGGGATCTGCAACAAATTGCCTAACGACCTGTACTGCTTGAGATATATCAAGATGAGTCATGGTGAGATAAAGTAGACTGCTAACCAATTGTTTATAAAGAGTGGGATCTGGAAGTTTGTCGTCATCATCCTTTCTATATTTTACATTCATCTCCATTGGTGTATTCACCTATTTATCATTAGATAAGTTGGCTAATTTGATCAAGCCTTTGGTGTAGTTCTTTTGATCAACTACACAGCCATTAAGGGAATAATGAATCTCTAGGCCAAGAAAGTAAGTCAATGGACTCAAATCTTTCATTTTGAATGAGTAGCTGAGAAGCTTTTTCAAGTGACGTAATTATTAAGGTTGTCTCCTGTGATGAGAATATCATCAATATATAAGAGATTGATTACTATCCCTGAAGAACAATGGTGAGGAAATAACGAATAGTCATGAGTACTTTGTTGCAAACCAGCATTCTGGACGACCTATCGAAGCCATGCTAATCAAGCTCTTGGATCTTGTTTTAAACCATACAAGGATTTTTTTAAGTAACATATCATAGACTTGTCATGGCAATACCCAAGAGGAGGTCGCATATATATTGTCTCTTTCAAATGTCCATGAATAAATGCATTTTTCACATCCATCTGAGATATAATCCACTGATGAATAGCTGAGAGGGAAATTACGGTATGTACAACGGTCATTTTAGTAACATGAGCAAATGTTTCTTCATAGTCTATGTTATATTCCTGGTTGTAACCCTGAGCAACTAGTCGTGCTTTATATCGCTCAATCCTTCCATCAGATTGAAACTTCATAAAAAAACCCATTTGCTTCTAATAATAGATGTGTGAGGAAGGCATGATACAAGATCCCAAGTGTCATTTTCCAACAAGGGACTTATTTATGCATCCATAGCTTCTTTTCAACATGGCATAATCAAGGTTTGCTAATAGGTGAAAGGAATATCAACAGAATCTAAAAGGACAAATAATGATCTAGGAAGTAAACAAAGATCTAGGTGTTTGGAAGGAATTTCAATAGTATTAAGAGAAGTGAACAAAGCTCTAGGTTGTAGTGAAAAGTCAAAATTATCATAGGAAAATCCATATCGATTAGGTGGGTGGGTTACACATGAAGAACGTCGTAACTGGATAGAGTTATCAACAGAAACATGATTAGGAGAAAAGGTGAAGGGAAAATAATCACTTACAGGTAGGACAGAGGTTTGACTTGCTCTGATTGGTGAGATGGAGTAGGTGTGGATTGGTTTTATTGTCCTTATTGTTGATGCACCAAAATTTGTAATGAGTTATCAGTGGTGTTGGCATCTGAGAAATCTTGAAAGAAAGGAGCAGAGGACTTTGTTGAATTAGCAATTGAAAAGTAATAAAAGAGACTTTCCAGAAAAATGACATTGCGAGAAACACGCATATGACGAGCTGTTGGATCATAATATAGAAATCCCTTTTGGTCGGGACAGTAACCCACAAAAACATAAGTGACTATTTGAATAAAAAATTTTGTTCGTTAATGCTGAAGAAGACAAACAAAACAGACACATCCAAAACCATGCAAGAAAGAATAATCAGACTGAACATAAAATTATGAATAATATGGAGATTCTGTATGCAAAACCGAGGATGGAAGGCGATTTATGAGATAAACATCTCTTGATGTAACATCAACTCAAAAACTATGAGGAATGTGATCGTCATGCATAAGGGTCCTAACAACTTCTAGGATATAGCGATTTTTTCTTTCGGCTATATCATTATGTTGTGAGTATAGGGACACATTTTTTGTGATTGAATACCCTGAGTTTTTAAAAATTCTTAAAACTCATGTAATAAGTATTCCCCCTCGCAGTCTAACCGTAAGATTTTTACTTTTGTATCAAACTGAGTGGCAATCATAGATAAAAACGTTTTAAAATGAGAGAACACTTCAGATTTATGGCGCATAAAATATATTTAGGTATAACGTGTGCAATCATCAAAGAACAAAACAGAATACTTGTATCCTATTCTTGATAAAATTGGAGAAGGACCACGTACATCACTATGAATAAGATGCAAAGGTACAGTTGCTTTATGTACTCGAGTCGAAAAAGGCAAACTGGTGCTTTTATTCATATAGCAACTAATACAAGATTTATTGATGGAATTTAAAGCAAGTGCTTTATTGGATAATGAACCAGAACGAAACAAAGTATCTAATTTATTTACATTTGGATGACCAAGTCTTTGATGCCATATATGCCAATGTTTATTAGAAACAGAAAACTCAGAAGCCGATGGAGAAAAGAAAGAAGCATCACAGTTTGGTTTCTCAAATTCCAAGGCAAACAAACGACCAATTCTACATCCCTTCCCTTTCACTGTCCCAATGTGTAGGTCATGTATTACACAACCATCATGAAAAAATTGAACATTATAACCATCATCAACAAGTTGGCCTACAAAAATTAGATTAGCAATTAATTTAGGAATCAAGAGAACATTACGTAAATAAAAATGTGTACCAAGGGAGACAGATAATGAGAGATTATTAGTACTAGTAATATCCAGTTTTTCCCCATTAGTAATGAGAATCTGACTGTTACCTTGGTATAGTTTAGTAGATGTTGGACTTGTGTGCACTCCAGTCATATGATTAGAGACACCCGAGTCAATAAATCAAAGGGGATTCATACTAGGGGATAGGTGAGAGCTCATACCAAACAAGCCCAAAGCAGAGAAAGCAGAAAAGATAGCTGTAGACACAAAATTTTGTACCAACTGTCGAATATCATATGGTGTTTGAGACACTGTCATATTTGGGTCATGAATAGTACTTGATGGAGGGGTTTCTACTATTAGTCCCTTTGATACATCATTATCAACTTGGTATGCCCTATAAAAAGGTTTATGTGTATCTAATGCTTGGTTGCCTCATCGAGAAAGATCTCGACACTCTGTGATAATATGCCTAGGATGTTTGCAATAAGTATAAAAAATGTTCTTCTTGCAATGAGATGTTGTATGACCATACTCTTTACATTCATAACATTGCAATGAAGATGGACCATTTTGTGATGGTTTTCCTCTAACCTGTTGAGCCATAAGGACAGACTCTATATCCTTCTTTCCCTCAATGGTGGCCTGTGTTGTAATTCTCCTCTCCTCACAAAGTAATTCACCCATAATGGCATCTATATTGGCTAATGCTTCACGATTCAAAATATTGGCTTGAATGATCTCCCATGCTGACACAATTTCATTAGAAACTACAACACCTTCCTATGATCATTTATCTCCTTTAAACTTTTAATGCAATAGGCACCGGTGGTAGCCTTCAAGTTGACAGATTCATATTCTGTCCACAAGTTCATAAAACCAACATAATATTCCTGGATGTCTTTCTCCTCCTGTCTATAGGTAAATATATCATACTCAATTTAGAAGCGTCTTGCAATATTTAATTGTTGATAAACCTTTTTCAAATCTTCCCACATTTCTTTCGTAGTGCGGAAGCCTCTCAATTTAGAAGCGTCTTGCAATATTTAATTGTTGATAAACCTTTTTCAAATCTTCCCACATTTCTTTCGTAGTGCGGAAGCCTCTCATTAGCCTTCCAATGTCCAAATCAATAGAGCCGATGATCCATGACATCATTTTTACATTGTTGATCTTCATTGTTGGATATGTTTAGGGTTGGGTGTAGCAGGTTCATATGCAGTTCCATCAACATATCCCCACAAACCTTTCCCTTCAACAAAAAATTGAAAATGAAAACGCCAATCGAGATAGTTTTTTCCATCAAGTTTTATGTCCAATACATCTCTTTTTTCAAAAGCCATGTGCAAATGGTGTGAGCACCCACAATTTCAATAAAAAAAAATGCAATCCAATATCAAAATATAGACTTGAGAAGTACTGGTGGATATTCTCTTCTTCTTCTTCTTTTTTATTTTGTTGTAAACTTCAAATTGCTATGCTTCAACACTGATGACTATAGAAACAGTGGTTTCTATAAACTATAATTATTGAAGAAGATGGCTTAAGTTAAACTATTTTCAACAATTAATAAAGAATCATCTTTTGAGTACATTTACATCATTGTCCCTGACCTCCCGTCCAACCAAAAAGTCTCAATTGGGCAGCCAACCTTTACTGAATGATAGGAAAAGTAATAATTTCCTTCCATTGTTGGGTTTGAAATAAGAACGGAACAGTCACGCAAAAGATGCCAACAAGAGTGTATCCAGACAAGTAAGATCGCATGCCAAATTAAACAGAAAATCGACATAGATGACAAGGGCCTAAAACATAGAGCTTAAGAAGAAGAACAACATCAATGTCTATCGTACCGCACTAGATATTGCACGCTCATCACAATCCATGCTCATCGCACCAGATATTGTAAAAACATTCCCCAAGAAATTGGAGATTGAATCAATGTTCGTGGCAAAGGCATAAGGACAGCTTCAACTCGTTCCACGAATATAGACGAACCCGCATGACCACGATCAAGAGAGATGAAAACCCGTTGAGAAATAGATCAACCTTGCTCTGATACCATGTTAGAATTTCAGAATATTGGAGATAACTCTTTATATACTAATTTGATAAAGAATATACAAGACCCCGTATAAATATACAGTCAGTAACAGTTAAAGATATATACCAACGGTCAAGGGATACATATCAGTAAGATATGTATCCATATCCATACATTAACATATCCATACGCTAACAACTATCTCTACGTATATCCATACACCAACAACTATCTCTCCGTATATCCATACGCTAACAACTATCTCTACGTTAACAACTATCTCTACACCTTTTATCCCCCTAAGTGGATCCTTGAAAATCTAGATGGACAATAAAGAAAACATTTTCCTTAAAAAAAAAAAAGCTGTTTATAATGCTCCCGTTCTAGCATATTCTCCTTTCACTTCCTCAATCGAAAGCATATATAGGAGAATTCTTAGAGACTCAAATTTTTTGACAAGCAACCTACTTAAACCAACTTAAAAGAAAAGAAAAAAAAAATTCAAATGTACTTTGTATGTGCTTAAAAAAAAAAAAATTTCTTAAGATTGAATAGAGACCATCCATTTTTTGACAGTCAGATCTTAGTGTTTAAGAACTTTTTTTTTTTTGACCGATGTTAATAAGTTTTATGATGAATGGAAATTACATAAAGGAAATTACGTCATTAGAAACTAAGAACGAGGATAAGGAAGCACCCCCTCTCGTGAGAGCTAAGCCATCTCACTTGATTCTCTATAAACATGCTTGAAGGAAAAACTCATGGCTTCCACCAAATCCGAAACTTGAAACCATAGTGTCTTCAACTGCCATGACACTCTCTGCTCCTTATTACACCATCGGATGACATTCAAAGAGTCACCTTCTACAACACAAAAGTTTCCTAAAGTTTTGCTAACAAATAGCTTTATACCTTGTAGAAGAGCTGCAAATTCAGCACACTTGACCATGGAAGTACCAATGGGACCAACATACAATAAAATTACATTCCCATTTCAATCCTTAACAAGGCTCCCAATTCCAGCAGCTCCAGGATTACCAAACGAACTACTCTCAAAATTTAACTTAAAACATCGCTGGACAGGAGAGATCCAACTCTGGGCCGATATTTAATAATTCCCAAATTGAAAGGATTCGAGAGATTATGGACAACATATGCTTCTGAAATACCCCACCCTTCCTTAATAATTGATAGCTAGCACCACGGTGTGTGATTAATAGTACCAACAACTTTGTCCAAAGGTAGAGCAGCCCCATCAAAAGTTTTACGAATTCGCTTTTTCCATACCTCCCACATTAACGCACCTCTGAGGATCTTCCAAGTCACTTTGCTGATCTTAGGAAGGAATGGGAAAGAAAAATGGGTCTCAATACCCAAAACAAATTAAGGTAGAGCCAAGCTTACCCCCAATTGCTCAAAGAACCTCTATCAAACTTTGGAGACAAAAGGACAATGCATAAATAAATGAGCACCACATTCCCCATTACTCCTGCACATTAAGCTTGTCAAGATCTTTCCCCTCTTAATCAAATTATCGACAGTAATGATCTTATCTTGAACCACCAACCAAATGAAAATTTGTACTTTATGTAGAATAAGCCGATTCCATATCTTTGCAACTTGCGATAAAGACCAACGCCAACGATCATGAAAGAGCAGTCTATAAATGGATTTCACAGTAAATATCCCATCAGATTCAACGTCTCACACTATCTCACCTTCCACAATATGAAGAATATACACGTCTTCCAACTCCTTCATCAAGCAGTTGAGACTAAAAAAAACGTCATCAGCTAGACTATTGTAAGGGAAGTTCAGACCAAACCACACCATTGTCCTGTACTGCAAAAATATTGGCAACTTTGGCATTTTATTGGCTAACCTTATAACAAATTTCAAGATAGGTAATTCTCAGCGGCCTATCCCCTAACCACTTATGATGCCAAAATGATACCCGGTTACCCAAACCAACACACCAACGAATATTCCTCTCAAGTTGTGGCTTACATAAGAAAATGGATTTCTAAAAAACTGATTTGTTTGAACTCCCTCTCCCCCCACCAATTCACAAACCATGTCTATCTGAAGCATATTTAGCAGTTATAACCCGACACAACAAATGATCTTTCAAGCTGAAAACTTCTCCACCACCATTTGTGTATTAGGGCTTTATTCACAAGCACAATTCTCCTTATCCCCAAACCACTTTCACTTCTAATAGTACATACCTTATCCCAATGAAGAAAGTGATACTTTTTTTTCCTTACCATACGAACCCCTTAAAAAATTCCTCATCATACTTTCAATTCTCTTTGCAACCCGCTTAGCATCTGCATAAGTGATTTGATAAACCGGGAGATTTGCCAAACATGATCTTATAAGAGTGAATCTACTTCCTAGAGACAAATATTTGGACTTCCAAAGATTTAACTTAAACTGAACTCTTTGTATCACCTTATCCCATATTGAAGCAGTCAGCCTAACATCTGACACCGGCAATCCCAAATAAGTGATAGGAAAAACCTCCACTTTACAGCCCAATAACTCTACCAACTTTTCTATCAATGAATCTGAATACCCCACACCAATTAAAGATGTTTTACCAAAATTAGCTTTTAAACCCAAGGCTACTTCACAGCATCTCAAAAATCTTTCAATATTCTCCACTTGAAACCTGCTAGCTTCACAAAAAATAAATGTGTCATCCACATATTGTAGATCGGATGCACTCGGTCTTGCCTCTCCTTTCAACATTTTGAATCATAAGACTGAAACATTCCGCATACAAGGTAAACAGAAAAGGTGAGAGAGAATCACATCGATGTAAACCCATAGATTCTCTAAAATACCTTTTGAGCTACGATCAATAATAATAAAAAAAAGAGCTGTAGATAGGTAACTAAAGATCCAATTTCTTCACTTATCTCTAAAACCCATCCTACTCATTATTTCTAGCAAAACATACCATTCAACTCTATCATAAGCTTTTTCTATATCCAACTCGATAACCATATGACTCCAAGATTTAGAGTGAATACATTCTTGAGCCCCCAAAATGATATCAATAATCATGCGATCTTGAATAAAAGTGGATTGAGGACCTAAGATAACAAAAGGCAAAACTACCTTAAGGCGTTCCGCTAAGATTTTGGTAACAATTTTGTATATACTTGAGAGAAGGCTCGTAGGTCTAATGTTCAAAATACTAAAAATCACATATTTCTTTGTTATCAGAGCAATATAAGTAGAAATAGCTCCTCTAAAGAATTCCCTTCTCAATAAAAAGCTGCTAACCATCTCCAAGAGTTTTCCACTAAACATGGACCAAAATCTCTAGAAGAAAAACAATGAGAAGCCATCAAGACCAGGTGCCTTATCTACTGAAACTAAGAACACTGCCTTTTTAAGTTCTTTCATAGATACATCCACTTCTAATTGGTTTTTTTTGTCTGAAGAAAGACTTTTAACAGGGATTCGATCCATCTTGGGAGCATATCACACTTCAGATGTGAAGACCTTCTGAAAATGTTGAACAATTCCATTTGCCACACCTTCTCCATCATCCTCTTCTATTCCCGGGATTGAGAGATCCGAGATATCATTCTATCTTGTATGAACACTAGCTATGGTGTGGAATTACCTTCTTTCAGCCATTAACTCTTGACCTAGGCCTTCAATAAATCTCCTCCATTCTAAGACATTCATTAAGGATTTAAACAAGGTGTTTCTAGCAATGAGAGTATCTTCAGACAAATTATCTATTGGATATTTTGACCGAGTAACTCAATATCCCTCAAAATACCATCAATTTTTGCCTTCAACTAAAATCTATTCTCTATTTTTCATGAAATGAATTTATGTTTTATATTGAGAAGTTTCTTATGAAGTTGAAAATCTAATGAGCCATTAATGATGGTATTCTCCCACCTGGTTTTAATTATGTCAACCACTTCAGATTCTTCTAACCACCCAATTTCCATCTTAAAGGTTTAGAACCTCCAGCAGAGAAGCTCGAATTTAGCATCATTAGAGTATGGGCAGAAGGCAATCTAGGTAAGCTTTTGAAAACAGCTAAAGAGAAAACTTTCATCCAATCATTAGATACTAGGAATCTATCGAGCTTGGACATAATCAGGTTAACCAAACTATTATTTGCCCAAGTAAATAAAGCACTCAAAATAGGTAAATCAAGCAAGCAGTGACTTTCAATAAAGCCATTGAACAACCTCCTTGCAGAATTAGTAAAACATCTAAATATGTTTCCTCAAGCCACCTAATGAGATTGAAATCCCCCCAAATATGGCAAGGTAAATTCGAATTAAGCACAACATCCAAAATTTCTTTAAAAAAAACTCTTTTTGAGAGTATAAGTTAGGACCATAAATATTAATCAATCCCCATGAAAAACCAGGTCAAGGCCCTCGGAAAAAAATAAATAAAATCCTTTTCCCCCTTACTAAGTTGAAACTTCGTAGGATCAAAGGATCTCACAACACCTAGAGTCACCCCAAAGCCCCTACTTAATCAATCCCAGCAAAACGAACGGTCTTAGAACCCCACACTCCTTAACCCTAAAGACATTGGGACTAGGAAGCTTAGTCTCTTACAAATTAAGAACAATAAGTTTATACTTACGAATAAAAAATAAAACATCATTTTTACGTGTGGGGTCACCCAAACCCTTTATATTCCAAGAAATCGATCTCATAAAAAAAGTTTAGATGAAGAACCTAGACCTTCCACAAATGGCCCAAAGAAGACCTACTCTGCCACCTCAACGCTATCTGACGAAGAGAGGCACGAATCAGAGGTGGACGAATTGCTACTCAATTCCACCACATCACCTTCACTGAATGCAATTCCTCCATAGGAAGGGCCCATTGATGGAATTATACATATTGCGATTTTTGTCGAAGACCTAGTTGGCTTTGCCAGTGATTTTCCTTTTTTCTTATTACTTTCAAATACCGTAGGAGTTTTTTGGACTGAAGATATAGAAACTTCAGTTTTTGATTTGGCAGCTTTCTCTACTCTCTTTCAATCCTTCATTTCTTGATAAATCAAACCAATCGGCACCTCGAAATTTAACTCCATATCATCCATCATATTGGGCATTAGATATTCCTCCCTTTCATCTGGGTTTTGGTTATCAATATCAAAGTTTGGAAGGAGCAATAGAGGATGCTCTTCATTAAGAATGACAACCCAGAGGAAAAAGGGAAAGCTTTCTATGTTCTTCCTACAACATAGAAGTTCTATGTTCTTCCTACCATCCAGTCGTCCATTTTTAATCGAGAGAGCTACTCACCGTTTGATCTTAGATCCAACGTCTCAAACTATTTTATTTTTAGTTTTTTTAATACAATTTTTTTGATTATGAAATTTGGTACGTGTCATCTTATCATTGGGACGCACCTATAAAAAATATTAATAATAAATTTTCAATAAAAATAATGACCAAAATACCCCTTGAAATTTTCAGGGGTATTTTAGTCTTTTTTTATTAAAAATATTTTTTTTTATTAGTTTTTGTTAATGCGAATTTAATATAGGAATGGACGTCCAAGATTTGGTATCAAAACAGTTTATAACAAAAAATTAAAAATAAAATAGTGTAGAGACGTGACATTGTGATTGGGGCAATCTTAGCCGTCCATTAAAAAATGGACGATTGGATAAGGAGGAACATAGAACTTCTATGTTGTAGGGAAAACATAGAAAACTTTCGCGAGGAAAAATGCTCAATCTCTCCTCCACCAGCGAGTAGTCTGGTTTGAAAAAACCAATTGGGTTTTCCAATTCACCAGGTGCATACAAAAAGCCCTCATTGCCACCCTCCAAACCACCACCCACGTCTTCTTCATCAGAATCCAATACCAATAGAGCTAAAGGATCTTCTTGTGGCTTAATTCTTGGGGGCTGCCTCTGCTTTGCAGATAAACGAAAGAGTATGATCCTCATACTGATATTGAGAAGAACAAGAAAAAGAAACCAGGAAGAAGAAGATTTGATACTGCGTAGCGACCCCAAATAGGAATGTAGAAGCTAATAGAAATTGCAACCTTTTTGCATAAACAGAGCTGACGATACGTCTTCCTGCCATAAAACCTGCTTGCTTGAAGGAGAGAGAGAATGGGAGCTTCCTAAAGATGGACGCACCTTTCCAATAGTTACTTGTGCACGCAGTGCGCTTTCCAAAACCACCCCGCTACGTCCCAATAATGAAGAGGCTTCTCTGCCAGGTGACAATTTTCCTAGATGTAGACCCAAATGAGATTTGGAGATTTTATACTCAATACTTTGGTGGACCCGCAACACTACAACTAGGGGGGCAGTGGGTCCAATCAGGTTAACCCTAGAAAAACATACTGTCGTCGTCAAATTTGACTGTGATCCCAATGTATCCGTCAGATGATCAAATAGATCATCTAGAAAACGGCCCAACGGGACCCACCATTTAATAATTTTTCAAAGAAAAATAATCCTATAGGATCCTCCCATATTTATATGTGTGGGACCTGAAAGATTACCATAAAATTTGACAGGGGTATATAAAAAAAGTTATGGTCCACATTTTTGTGATACTTTTTTTAGAGATCCGTGACAATTTTCATGGTGATAATTTAAAATTCTACCCACATAAATGAGGGAAGGTCCTATAAGATCATTATTCATTTTCAAATTAAAGAGCTCAAAACTATTACGAGTCACATGTGGCCCACAATCACCGGGAAAATGGTGCGGCAGATTCCTGCAAGGGCTACCAGCAATTGCAGGGGCAGCACCATTGGAAAACTTTTTAAGCGGTAAGGGAGTTTTCAACTTGCGATTACCAACAAGAGTCCAGTAAGCCGGGACTTTACATTGGGACTATCAGCTAAAGCCACACTTTTATCACCTTTCATATTCACATTGATTAGAAACAATCTTGTCCAATCTGCAATCTAAGTTTTTTTGGAACAACAATGCTTGAGAATCGCCATATCTTAAATTCACAGAGCTTAAATCATTCCCTTTAAGAGAAGCCCAGTCAATATCACAATAATCTCTACAGGAATTTGCGAACTTTTGGAGGGTCGCCAAATTCTAGGCATGAAAAGGAGCACCCTAAAATCTAACTCATATGCAAACTCTATGCTAAAAAGAAACATGAGTAGAAGGCTTTCATTGATCTAGAGAGAGAAGTTTACCTTGTACTTTTTGAAATCTTTGATGAAGCTCATTGGCAACCTCAATCTCAGGATTAAGCAAGAAAATAACCGGATTTACCTCGAAAGATTTAATAACTGGGGAATAAAACAAACCCAACTCTCTTTTAATCCAAAAATATCATTTGATGGAGGCAACAAAGAACCAACTATCTTAAGGCGAGCATTTGCTTTAAGGCCCACATGATCCTTACCATCAACGGAGACCCTAGGGTAGAATACAACAACATCATCTTGACCCATAGCATACCCATTACCTGTCTTGGAGCTCTCTCACCCCAATCCCTCTTCTTTTTCTACTCCCATTTTTTTCTCTCTCTAAAAAACAGTGGTTATTAGGTTCTTTCTCCTAAAAAACCGCCAAGAAACACTTCCTGGTTCTCATGTTCTCTCTCCTTAAAATCGTCGTTTTGGAGTCCTACAAAGAAAGGAGAACTGTCATATGGATCTTGGAATTTGTCATTCTTGAAAAATGACCACCGTGTTTATGGACTTTGGATCTCCCTATTAGAGAGAGACAGAGAGGGAGAAGGGGGTTGGGGAAAGAGAGAGAAAGAGGAGGTTGCAGGGAGAGAGAGATCATGTAGTATAGAGAAAGAAGGCGGTGGAGAGGGAGTGCCGAAAATATTGACCTGGTGAGATGAAAGAGGTGGTTGGGAATGTAATGAGAGAAGGACGAGATTATGGATTAAGGGAGTTTGAACTGGGAAGAGAAAAGAGGAGAGAAGATGGATACAAAATACTTAATTTGTAACCGAAAAAGAGAAGGAAATTATATAAAAGGGGAATTATATATGGTGAAATAGTTATTTAATAAAATGGGCCTTAAGGTTTGAGCTTTGGTATGCTTTACTACAATGAAGACAATAATTTTTTGCAAAAGTATCTAACTTTTTATATAATGTTATTTTTATTTATAAAAATTTCTAGATGTTCTAAATGTAAATCACACTAGGTAGAACTTGGATCAAATACTAATAGCTTTGCTAACAACAATTATAAAAACTATTGTTATTCACAAAGTAAAATATTGTTAGTATTACTAATAAGATTTAAAAGCATCATAAATAAAAAAAGAAGCGAGTATGTTTTCTATATTTCGTTACATTACTAGTTATATATTCTCAATTTTTTCTTTTAAATTTTCACAGTTAATTTCATTAATAATAGAAAAAAAGCTCCAAAAGTATAATAGGATAAAAAGAAGAAATAGAGAAATACAAGAAGTATCCCCAAAATCCACGTATGATCGCCCAAAACTACCAGACCCAGCAAAACCCTAGTCTTGAAGAATCCAAAACCTGCTACTACCCAAGCACCCCTACTAAGCCACAATAGTCACTGCCAAAGAAATCCCCGCACAAACGTCCATAAACCTTAACCAAACTGCACACTATGAAATCAATAAAACACCATCCCATAAGCAATCACCTTACAGGCCTGGGTTGGGGCATCGCACAACTAGCTCAGTAGTAACGCTCAGAAAATGATCCATAAAAGCCATAGAGGTTTATCAGCCGGCGGCGGAGCACAACTGGTGATCTAAAATTAGGGCGGAGGAGGGAGGAAAAAGGAAGCTCGTCGGATTGGTTGAAGGTCGTCGGATGCCGGTGGTTGCCTGTGGTGGAGGTGCTTGTCAGTGAAAGAGGTGGACGCCCGCGCCCTTTTTTTTCTCTTTTTCAAGTTTGAAATATATTATGCACACACAAAAGGCATGCTGACAGATAATTGTATGGATGTGCCGAGGTTGTATTGAGTTTTTAGGCTAAAGTACTAGATATTCATGTACACGACATGATATTCATGTTGGTATCCATGTAACGTTGATAACTTTGAACATGTTAGGTACAATGATAATAGACAAATTCATAAGCTAAAGGGTGCCGTTTTTATAAGGTTGCAACTTTAAACAATCCAATTAAGGCGCACCTTAAAATTCTATCATAACATGTAGTTTTGTTGTAAAATTTTTTTAGTATTAGCTTAAAATCTATTTTCATACCTAATTAGAAAATTTTAAATTTTAAAAATTGTTAAAATCAAGTAAATCTATAAATATATGAAAATCTTGGAAGTGGATAGTCTAGATAATGTGTTGCAAGATGCACCATTTCCGGGAATCAAAAACATTTCTTTTTTTCATATTCATGCATATGTGATTCTACATTTTAAGGTTGCAACCTTATATAAACTTTTCTCTAAGCTAAATGTCCTAAATACTTATTTAAAGTAGAAAAAAGCTTATTTTGGATTTGGAAATGGTACAAGGAAAAGTATTTCTGTAATGTGGGCCACTTAAGACTCCCGTACAATGTTTTAAGAAAAGGTGTGGTTTGTATAGAGCCGTGGCTCTAAACAATCAAAGTAGAGTCGAGAAATGTCGTTTCAATATTGGAAATCTTTGTGATAGCCTTAAAATATATTTCCACCTCTAATTATAAAATTTAACGCTTCAAAAATAATTTAGATCGAGCAGATCTATTGAAAATCTTGAAAATTGTTGGTCCAAAAATACATTACAAGATGCACTATTTCCAAAACTTGAAATCCATTTTTTTCTCATGTCCGTGCATCATTGATCTCGAGATTATCAATTTGAGGATATTTGGGCATCAAAATGACCTCTTCTAGTGAAATTTTTGATGTGTGCTCTAGTTTGATTGTTTAGATCCTCGGCTCTATATAACCTTTTTCCATTAAGAAAAGCATGTTCAAGTTCCAGAATTCGGGGCAAGCATATATGTTCATGTTATCTCCCCCAACCAATCAAACTATTGAAATGCTCTCATTTCTAATAAAATAAGCGAATAGGTATTTAGATGAAACAACTTGTAAATTATAGGGAAAGTGTTATATGAGTCATTCGATGGATGTTGAGAAAAGGGCACCCAAAATATACGGTGCAAAATAATTCACAAAATATTTTTGAAATTTAAAATTTTGTATCTTTTTCATATTCAAGATCACCAAGGCGCAGATCATCATTCTCTTACAAATTTAAGTTCAGAATCCATCTTTAAGATGGTCTTTGGATGGGGAACACACATGCACATATGAGTTGGGGGCTTATAGAAGCCCATCCTAGAAAGAAAATGTTTGTAAAAAGTGTCAACCCTGAAGTAAATGCACCTAAAAAATCCTTTAGAAGAGAGTGTTCCGATGGAAAACTCTTTAATTAATTATCTTACCTTCTCATGGATATGAAGTAAAAAGATTTTTAAATCCTAAACATAGTGCCTCTTGTAATAAATTATCTAGACAGTTTGTTTTCAAGATTTTCAAGCTTTTTAAATATACTATGTTTTAAATTTTAAATTTCAGGACTAAGTATAAAAATAAATTTTTAATCCGTCATAAGGTTTTTGACATCTAAACTACATTTCCTGGCAAAATTTAGAGGTACTTCTTACAAGTAAACCGCACCTCTAAATTTTGCTAGAAGATGTAGTTTCAATATCAAAGACCTTAGATGGTTTGAAAATACATGTTCATCCTTGATCATGAAATTTAAAATTTCAAAAATAGGGCAAATTCAGTAGATTTATAGGCACTTGAAAAATCTAAAAAATAGACACTTATGATAACTTATTACAAGATCCAATACTTTTAGGAGTTGGAAAAGGTTTTATCGACTTGATAACAATTTTTTCTATGGCCCACTCCATAATCATACAAGAAGCATCTAAAAGGTCCTTATAGAAACCACACCCATGATTGAATGAGCTTATAATTTGGAACTGTGTACATAAGCTTATACCATAGAAGTAAGGTGTGCCTCAAAAATCCAATACAAAAGGGAGATTTTTATCAAATTATAGGCTCATTCAATCATGAGTGTGGTTTCAATAGGGGGCTTTTTGTTTCAGTTACTGAAATGGCCCCTCTTTTTTTAGTTTCAATGCAATTCAGGGTTCATATGTTGCAGACTGAAAAAATGGATACTCTAACTTTCTGATTCTTTATTTCGATTTTAATTTTTCATTGCATCTGGTGTTAATTCTGGTGTGAAAATATCTGTATATCACATGACATGACAGACTGCCAATTATAGGTTTTAACTTTGGAAACTTGTTTCATGCGGGCTGTACCGCATTTCTACATATGCGGTCCAAGTATAAGATGAATGCAAATATGTGGTCCGTCTAAAAACAATTGAAACTAACAATCCAAATATTTTCTTAATAGAACTATTATTTCTAGTTTTTTAAATTTATTTATTTATTCATATTCAAGATGTCCATGTTAGAGATTACATATCCTTATAAATTAAGTCCAAAAATCCACCTCAAAAATAAATTTATTAAGGGGCCCCCATTTCTACATGTGCAGGCATGGTCCTTTAAGTGTTATGTTTCTTGATAAGCCTGGAATGTTTTGTGCTTCATTCCCAAGTTACATCTGTTCCTTATTTTATTATTAACTTAGGACTCGGCGGAGTTTTTGACGACTTGTTCGAGTCCTAATTTCATGACTCGGGATCAAGGCCGTAGTGGGTCCCTAGCCTGAGTCCTTGTTTACACCACTGGTTTAAAGCAACAATTCATACCTGAAAAATGTTTTATAAGTTTGAAACTTGAAACCTTCTCTCTTTTAAAAAGTGTTTCAGAAAGTATCTCTGTAGTAGATGGCGGTTGGATCTTGATCATAATTTCCGATACTATACTCAGTTTATCATAAGGAGATTAGGAATTTATGCTTTGTCCCTTACAAGAACCAGCCTTTCTACATCTAAAAGAAATAGTTAATATCTTATTTGGTACCTGAAATTATTGCAGGACAAGGTCTTTTTGATTCTCTTCCACAAATCAAAAGTTGAAAGCATAAAGAAGCACTTGTATATGTAAAGTAATGCCTTAAATTGAGTTGCCTTAAAGGTTAATGTGTTTAAGAAGGTCAATGTTTTGTATGTGATTTACCTAAAAAATGTTTTGCATGTCATCTTGAGATGCCAATGTAAAACCCTTGTCACTACACATTGTGAAATCAATATGAATATTCCTATTTTCTGAACTCCACTGCCTAAAAAATAATTTGAGGTAAATATATCTCTTGAAGGCAAGGATTACATTCTAAATACTCGATTGAGAAGTAGATATGGTACTTATGTTTTCCACCTAAGACTTATTTATTCAAAATTTTACTTAGAATGACTATGAAACAGAGTGGTATATAAGGTTTTTTATAGTCTTCGTTAGGAAATTTAGAAACTGCCTTTATTCGAGGTTAGCTTGAGATTGTTTCTTCTGTAACACTATAGCAAAAGGTAATTTGATATGTAATATGGTTGTCTAGATAAAAATCAAGATTTTCAAATGACTTGTATAGGTTATACATACATATAAACTCTATTTGTGTGGTGCACAGAAGTTAACAAAAAGATAGCCATATGCGAAGAAAAGAGAGAGCGAATGTGAGAGTGACATTCCTGACGTGTACTCCCTTCAGAAAGAACACTAACAGGAACTACAAAATGAGCAGCTGCTGCATCAGGAGCTTAGATCAGTGGGGGGCCGGTGTACTATAGTCCAATCAGTGGGGGGCCGGTGTACTATAGTCCAATGAGTACAGTATATGTTACTTCAAAGGGCTTGACCTGGCCATTTGCTCAGGTTTAGCTAATCTCCACCCATTTGTCGATGGAAGGAAGGTACTTACCCTTTTGTGGTACTAATCCATTGGATTGTGCTGTACTCTCCCTTAAGTGGATTACAGTCAGTATTTTGCTTACATACTCTTATTTCTATCTAATATTGGCTCTATACACTAAGGTGAGGGAGCCAATCGATAGTCTAGAGTGCCAAGGGGTTCGTATTGAAGAGGTTCGTGGAATCCAAGCGAAAGTAAAGAAAGAAGTAGAAAAGGCATAGCAAATTTGCAGAATGTAGGTCCTTTGTCGATTCTTTTCCCATATCATGCAACACTTAATCTGCATTGTCTGTTGTCTGGTTAGTCACTACGTAGTGCTCCACATGTTTGCTATCAACCTTTTCTTCATGACAGGCTAGCAGTGGATTTGAATCCAGGATGTGGTGCTGCAGTTTTCAACACCCTAACCACTCAAGTGTGCTGCATATGCCTAATCCCTGTGCTGCAAACATTTTTGCAGGCAATGCAAAGAAGTTTGTTACTATGCTAAGAAGATATAAAAATTCCAACCTTCTCTAAATTAAGAAAAATAGTTATATATGATGTATCCATAGCTCTTAATCTCAATGGTTACAATATATATGCTTGGATGGTGCATCATCTACATCATAGTGGACCCCAACTTTGGGGCTATGCAGAATGATGATTATGAACCCCAGAAAAAAATTATTCTATATTTTCTACAAAGTTCTTATCGGTAGAGGTTGTTTGATGTGTTATGTCTTGGTTGTTTGATGATTTGAAACTATATGTTTTTGACATTGTCATGACTTCGGCTTCATTCTAAGAGGATAGGTGTATATCTTTGAATATTCTCTTGGTTATAGTTATTGAAACACCATGGAAACATGTATCACAACAAGAACCATAATGGACACATTTCCACATAGACAATTTTCTTTGAGTAATGGACTTTGAATTAGCAATGCATAGCTAGTTTTGGGGCTTGAAATGCCATCCATGTACAAATTTCATGCACTATACTCATATTCAAATGCTTCAATTGGGTTTGAACGTTTTGCCGGAATTAGCAACTAGTGAGAAGGCAAACTTCAAATGGGTTCAAATGGAGAAATGCCATATCTTTGCAAATTTTTCTTGCGGATAAGGTGCCTTAGACCTGTCTCTCGATTCACATGATAGGCTCCATTTTTGCTCCAGTCCCTTGATGATTTAAATCAGATTTAAAGGTTGTTACCAGACAAATGCTAAACACATTTCAAATGCCACTGGCTCATATAATCTATGATGAGCAAATCATAGTTATTATAGACAAAACATGTCAAATATCTCTGGACCAAACGAATGTATGCATTAATCCATTGTGTATATTGTGTTTCTGTATCTTTGAGGGTGTGTGCATATTCCTTCAATGTATTGCAGATGGTAAAAGAAAGTTATTTTATTACTTGTTGCCTTCACTTTGTTATTCTTTTCTATATGTGTACTTAGGTACTTGAATCTTTTCCTCATGCAGGAAATTGTGCAGTATAAACACTTTAAGATAATTTCTTATTCAAAAGGAAAGGATTTCACAACTCTCTAAGCATCTTACATGGGATCACTGGATAACACATTCATGTATACAACTTGTTTCTTCTCAAACCTAAGACTAGGCCTGCATTTTCTCTTGCCTAATGGCCTCATATATTTATGCATAGTTGGCCTTTTACCTTTGGGTGCGGTTTGTATAGAGCCTAGGCTCTAAACAATCAAATTAGAGCCTACCTTTAAATAGTGTCAAGAAATGTAGTTTTAATATTGAAAATCTTTGTAATAGCCTTAAAATATATTTTCATATTCATTTATAAAATTTAAAGCTTCAAAGAAAGTATAGATCGACAGATCTATGAAAACTTGAAAATCTTGAAAATTGACAGTCCAAAAACGTGTTACAAAATACACTATTTTCAAAACTCGAAATCCATTTGTTTCCCATGTCCATGCATCTTGATGTCGAGATGATCGATTTGAAGATATTTGGGTATCAAAACAACCTCTTCAAGTAAAATATTTGAGGTATGCTCAAATTTGATTGTTTAGAGCCTCGGCTCTATATAAACTTTACCCTTTACCTTTTTATGTTCTAAATATAAATAAGTTACATACATTTAAGAATAGAAGGAAAATGAAATTTCGAGGACGAAGTTCATGTTTTCTTCTTCTCATTTAGAGAATGATAACTTTTTTTCTTTCTCGTCTTCTCTTTAAGAGAATGATAACTTTCTCTCTCTTCTTCTTCTCTCTAAGGGCGCGTTTGTTTTCTGAAAGATATCTTCTGGAAAGTTGAATATTTTATTCTAAAAGGTTTAAATAAGTTCAGGGTCTTGTGTGTGATAACCTGCTGGAATGTTAAAAAAGTTATGGGAACTGTGTTTGATCACATATACATATTAACCATATAAATATAAATATAAATATATAACACATGTAACATAATATAATATATCATATATATTTTATTAATGTATATTTATGTTGTATATAACTATAATATAGTATTTATTATAATACAATATTAGATATTTATATATTATATATAATATATAATGTAATATAAGATATTTGTATATTATGTAATAATAATATATAATATAATATAAGATATTTATGTAATATATAATATAATAATATAAATTATATTAATAAAATAAATATTATACAATTATAATATTATATTATAGTAATATTATATTATATCATATCATATTAATAATATTAATATTATGTACTTATATTATGCACAGCGAATATTGACCAACAAAAAAGTTTTGAAAGATTAAGTTCCTAGCTCCCTTAGGAATTTAATCTTTCACTTTTTAATAAAGGAATGGGAACTTTTGTTGAAAGATTAGTTTCTGAACTTTTCATGAAAAGTGTAAAACAAAAGCGAAACTTTTTCAAAATTTGAAAGAATACTTTTTGAAAGAATACTTTCAGAAAAATAAATACCCCCTAAGAGAAGGCTATTTGCATTTTGCAAATATACCACGAGAGGTATGCCTAAAGAAGTGGCCCAAGGTTCCCTTCCGTGATTGGCTCCCTCATGGAACGGGACACCCACACTATGTAAGAATATTGAATAACTTCCATTATCAGAAAATATAAAAAAGAACCAAGTCAATCATTTCAAGCTTTGCATTTTTCTTGAATTCATTTATCAAACTCTCTAAAATGCTTATAAATACATATTATCAATATATAGGAAAAACTATGAGAATTTCATAACATAACTTTGGGCTTTTACATAGAGAGTTGATTTAAGGGAAATTATCGCTAATGTACCTATATTTTAAGAAAATCGGAAAAAAACCTCAACTTTCGAAAACCTCGCCTACACTTTTTTTCCCAATTTTCAGGCTTTTTTAGATGAAATTACCCTTTACGGTAGTCTGTTTACCGTAATACATTATGACCTTTATGGTAATTAAAATACTGTTATAATTTGATATAGTATTACGATATTTTAAATAGCATAACAAAATGAAGTTATATTATGGTACTTCAAGTACCGTAATAGGCATTTTTTTTATTACGGTATTAAGATACCGTAATGACTTGAAAGGTTATTACGGTAATCAAAATTCCCTAATCTTTTCCCACCTTATAACCTGCACGAAAAGCCCCATTCTTTCATTATGGTATTCATTGTGCCGTAAAACCCTAAACTGAAGGCCCATTTCTATTTTTTTAGTCCCGCGAAACCTTGAATCAAAGCTCAATCTCTCACGGGTCTATCTCCATCATCAGATATTTGAGGTAAGAAATATTTGTGTAGATTATATTTTGAGTCCATGTTTCGAGCTTGTGGCGAGGGATTGTATTGTTTCTATCATTTTGCATATATTTTCCTTTGTAATTATTCATTGATTTGTGGTAATTGTATTGTTTATATTTTGCATATATTTTTGAGCTTACCGGCAATTGTATTGTTTCCTTTGTAATTTTTGGTACATGCATCCAGCCATGTACCAAAAACAGTTTTGGGTAGGCTCCTCAATCTACAATTTTGTTTGTTCATCTTGTATCTGTTTTTCAATACATTTGAACATGTTTCTCACTATAATTTGTGTCCATTTCTCTATCTAGAATTTTAATTTGTGTCCATTTCTCTATCTAGAATTTCTTTTCTCCTATACAATCAAGTGGGCCACTAAGGTCAATGTCTTACACTAAAATTTGGGGTGCTTCTCTACAATTTATGCATACTCTCACTTCCTGTTTTTGGAGATTTTAGCATACGCATCATTGTTTTATAATTCTTGATGAAAGAGTTGACTGCACCTTTGGGGTCCTCATATACAGGATCTCTCACCATGTTCTATTACTTGAGGGATGAGGGCTATGTTGCTCCCTTCTTGTATCGCACCACATTTGATATGGAGATGAGGTTTCATTCTTTTATTCTTCGTAAGAGATGGATTTTTTCTCCAATTTTAAAGGTTGTATGGTTGTTGGATAGGTTGATTTATTTATATATTTATTTCATCTTAAGTGCTAATGTTTGGCTCTCTTGTATTTGGTTTTAATGTCAGGTTCTTTTCCTCTGGATTGTGTCGCATGATTCCCTCTGGAATTTCTGTTTGTTTCTGTTTCTCACATTTTTTTCATCTATCCATATTTATTTCCACGTCTTTACCTCATTATATCTTCATATCTATACAATTTGTTTTTCTAGTCCTCTTATGAATGTAGAATTTGTTGTGCATGGATGCTTCTGTGAATATAATTGATGGGTTTCTCTATGTACAATTTGCCCCTGGATTTGTTTCTCTTACCTTGAGTTTCTTTGAACAATACATCTATGCATGCTTCTCACTGAAATTTGTTTTGTTTGTGAGTCTACAATTGTTTTTCATTTGAATTAACTTCATGTTCAATGATTAATGGTGTTTCTTGACTGTACAACATTATCTTTACAAACAACATTGAATATTTTATGTATTAGCTCTTGACTGAGACTTTGCATATACATGTACCCCATTTTATATTTTCCATGAGGTGTCACTAATAGTAATAATGCTTACTCTTTGGCTTTTTTATTTATGATGACTTTTTAAACAGTGATTATGGCAGAAGATGCACCCTTCTCTGGAGGTCCTGAGATTCCTACATTGCTTACTAGACAAAGAGAACATATTTCACAGAAGATTTGGGAAGGAAATGTATGTACAAGTATTTAAAATAATATTATTTATCTATCATGTTAGTTAATCAATTTATTTACTTTAGAATCTGAAATCACAAATTCTATTTCAGAATCGGGAAAATACCCTCAGAATTGATGAGAAGCCCAATGCAAATTCTTTATGGTCGTTAACAAACAACGATCAAATTGATTTGGTCAAGAGATCAGGATGGTATCCTCTAACCATAGTACCGATGACTCACCATGACCACGACACATTATCTATTGTTATCGAGAGGTGGCGTGTAGAGACAAACACTGGGCACTTCAATGAAGACATCGAAGAGATATTGCCTACTCTTGAAGATGCATGGAAAATTCTTTTGTTAAAGGTGTCACCTTAGCAAACCAAAGTAGGAGCAGTGCGAGGGAAGACGTTCACACTGTATCTAATGCCAATTCCCAAAAGTCGCACCAAGATAACCTTGGGGCTCTGCAGTCTCAAAATCAAGACCCATCTAGGTCTAGGAGATCTAACCCAACCTCGAGTCACCATAGTACATCCCATGATGTCCAGAGAACTGTACGCAGCAGAGGCGTCAATCTAGATTGACCCTCAGGCGAGATAGGCATCCAGGCTACCCTTAAAAGTCTAGTTGACTTAGGTTACATTGTTCATGCCCCAGCTCACGAGTCGATCCTAAACCAACCTAACAATATAGGTCAACCCCTAGCACAATCGAGTCAGCCAATTCTTCAATCGGTCCCTCTGATACATCCGGTCAAACAAACCGTGCAGTTTTCGCAACCGGTGGCGATGCCTATGGGTCAGTACACCCCTCAAGCACAAATTTGTCAAATCGCCCCGGTGACCAGGGCTCATCAATCCCAGGCCGAAGCAGGCCTACATCTACCCCAAGTCTTGACTCATCAGTCTATGCTTGGGAACCCACTGACCGGTGGGCCTACTCTCATGCCAAATACCCAACAAGAAGGCACTTTAAAAGCGATACAAGATATGCTTGTAAAGATGGGTATGCAGGAAGTCCTACCCCTAAAGGCCTATGTTCAAGAGACCCTTGGAGGCATGGAAGATCTTTCCCTGGGATTTGTCATCCTAGAATTTAGAAATAAGTTCAACGGGAAGAGCGATCCAGATACGCATGTCAATACGTACCTCCTCTCCGTCCGAGCCTTGCAAGACATGCCCAACCAGTTGAAGACCTTGTTTTCACAAACATTGACAGGCGAGGCCTTGAACTAACATCAGAGAATAATGACTGCTCATCCACACATTACTCCAGATGAAATGTTCAACCAGTTTGTCTCTCATTACCATGGGTTGACACCAAGATCTCTCTCCCTGGGTGAGCTTAGTGCCACAAAACAAAACCCATGAGAATCCTTCAAGGATTTCATTGGTCAATTCCATGAGACGGTGATGCGAATTGTCGAATGTCTACTTACAAAACCAGTTAAAATCTCCATGGCCTTAGAAAATGTTGTTCCTGAATACAAGACTTTCTTCAGCCAAGGCCTTGTCCCCCACTCTTTCGACTCTATGATCGAGCGAGTGGCACGACATGAAAGGGCGAGAGGGACACCCCTCAGCACTAGGCCCGATAGCAAACCCATCACGATCCTCAAAATAAGAGCAAGAGCAATGGTGAGAGGAATGTTTCCGGTCAGGTTAATGAGGTTGTCATTAATGGACCGGCCCAAGGTTCAGCCACCCAGCATAACAATAGGAATCAAAATCGAAGGGGTCAGCCTAGAGTTAACACTCAAAATAACAATCGAAGACGAGAGGCCAACTTCACTCCTCTCAAAGACCCGTTAGAAAAAGTGCAGGAGTTACTCTTGATGGTTCAACTCCCACCACCATCTGAACCACCATTGGAGGTTAATGATAAGAACAGATGGTGCAAGTGGCATAGAAACCATGCTCATGATACCCAAAACTGTTTCTATTTGAAAAGGGTGATTCAAGGCTTGGTCAATAGGGAGACATCACTATCGGACGTAGAAATCAACCTGTTGAGGAATCTAATCAAAAGATGGGTATCTTCACAAACCCTCTCCCCAAAAACACGGCCACAACAACCGAAGAAACAGGAGCTCCGAGTAACTCAAAGGAGGATGTTATCACTCATGTGATTGAGAATGGAGACGAAGAGAATGATCCTAATCAATTCATATTCGCTAGCGATCATCACCTCCAAGAGGCTGAAGAAGATCGTTTGAGTCTTCGTAGAGGAAACTCTTCATCCCCAACTCTGATGACCCTCATAAGTGGGACCAGTATGACGAAGATGATACCCTAGAGATTGACATGGTCAGGGCTAATGAGAGGGGGTCATCTTCCAAACGAGGGGCCAACACCCCGAAGTCTCCCACTACGCGTTCAAATAAGGGGCCAATACGTAAAATGTCAAAAGAACTTGAACCTTTGGAAATTCTAAGGGGCCCACCTGGGTCACCTTCGGAAGATTTCTTGAGTGATCCACCAATCTGGGATCAAAAATTGAATATTGAAAATCTGATCACGTTACCTCTCAAGAGGTAAGCCCTCGAAAGGTCATTAATGACATGAGCAATACTCTGATAACCGGAGTACTACCATATCAAGAGAATTCATCCTGTGAAGAGAAAGTTCCCAACGGAACGAAAAGCCCTGCAGTGGTAACCCCATCAAAATATTCAATAGAGGCAAACTCCTCTCACGAAGAGGATTCAATAGAGAAACCTATTCAATGTTTTTCGGGCGGAGCCAACTTTTCGGACTATATAGAGCTCAAGGTTAGGAGTGGATCCCTAAGACTCGGCTTCTAATTGAAGACCTGCATGATGGATAATGGATTGGCCCGAGTTCTAGCTGTAATCCCAAGGGATTGCAGCATACTAGTCCCTAGGTTTGGGAAGGTTTGGTTTAGAGTCAGAAGTGGTGCGGTCATCATAATAGCCTTGGGTGACTGACATGATGATCGCCCTTGGCAGGGTTCTAGAATTAGACTTGGGCATGATCTAGACTCGACGGCCTTGGGTAGACGTAACCTAACTCTAGGGGTAAACCTTAAATAAGACCTAGGTTAGGACTAGACTAAAATCTAGACTCAGTGGGTTTTGGTTGGACCCTAAGCTAGGGTGAACTAATGTATCCCTAGAGCTAACTCTAAACTTAGACCTAACTAGAACCTAAACAAAGATCTAGACAAGGTAGGTCCGAGTCTCGGCTAGGGCCAAGTTTGGGTCTAAGTTCGGACCTGGGTGTAAACCTGGTCCAGACTTGGACTATGCTGGGTGCAAGCCAAGGCTTGGACCTAGAGGTTTATGATAATCAGACCGAGTGTGGACCCGGACTGGATCAAAGTTGGTTTAGGCAAGAGCCCTTGGCTCGGACCAAAAGGGACCTAGGTTCGAACCAGTGTGTGAACCTGGTTCGGATCTGAGCTAGGCTGAGTATAAGCCTGAACTTGGACCTAGAGAGTTTTAATGATCAGGTTGTGTATGGACCTAGACTGGATCAAAGATGAACTAGGAACGAGCCTTCGGCCCCAGGCGAAACCTTGTTCGGACCTGAGAAAAAAAAACCAAAAGAAGGGTTACTTTTGACTCTTCTTTCCCCTCCTCTTCCTTTTCATTCTTTTCTTCTTCTTTTTCGAAAATAAAATAAAATAAAATAAATCTCATCCGTTGGGCTAAAATCCGAAAAATTTCTCAAGAATTTGAAAACAATTGTCACTGAGCTGAAAATTCGAAAGGAACCCTAAGGCGATGAGAAAATGAAAATCTCATACGCAGGGCTAAAAATCCGAAATGACCCCCCAGCATTGGAAAAAATGTCAGCGGGATGAAAATCCGAAAGGAACCTCAGGGCGATGAGATAAAATAAAGAAATTCCCTCTTTCCACTCTCCAAAGCCTTTTGTCTTTCCTCTCTCTCTCCCCCTGAGTCGAGTGCTAAAAGAAAATCAATAATCATTAGCCTGACGGATCATTGTGGGGGTCCTAGATCATTTGAAACTTCAAAAGGTGATTAGTGGAGGAACGAAATCGGAAATCCAATGAGATCTTGAACGTCCTGCGGCAGTATCCTGTATTTTTTAATCTTTGTTTTGCTCAAAACTGCAGAAAACGCTCCTTTGAATTACAACATAAGAGCTAAGATTAAAAGATAAATAAACACTTCAATGATTTCTCATCCCAAAGTCTCAAGCAAAGATCTGACACACTCATAAAGGGTCCACCAAAAGTATCACAAGTGGTTAACTGAAGACCTATATTAGAAGAAAACCACCCCCCAACAGGGGCAGCAAAAACAAAATTTAAAATAAAATAAAAACTCCATGGTCGGTCGTATGAGCATAATTGCCGACTACATCGTCCATCGCTGCATGACGCTAAACTGCTTAGAGGGCTCTATGGTTGCAGGAGTTGAAATTGCTAACCAACATTGCTTTTCGAAATATCTTTTCCTTTTCAAAATTTTCATCATATGTCTCGTGTTTTCAAAAACTTTAATTTTTTTGTTAAAATCATAGCATGTCCCTACTCCGGGTTATGTTTCAAATCCCTTCCTACTTTCCAAAATTTCTAAAAAGACTTGTAAAAACGAAGGAGCGTGGACACCCGTATATGATGAACATCACATTGTTGTGATTACCACGTTGCTACCTCGCCTCTCTATTCAGAACTAATCTGACAAGTCTCACCCTATAGAAAGCCTTTTCTTATAGATAGTCTTAAGAAACCCCTAAGGAAATCAAAGAAATTACCAGGGTTAAAAGTTTCAAATTGAGAAAACTCTGAGGTCAAGTGGCATGGCTGTAAATCCACCTCGAGTTTCAAGCCTACGTAACTCACCGACACCTCACTCCGAAAACCCTAGGATGAAAATGCCCTTGGTGGGTGAGCATGGGAGTGCAATGGCTTGGAGGGATAGTTGGTGTGTCATCTGCCCGCGTGACGTCGGGATGACATATATCTTTGACATTCTCTTGTCCCTCGAAGGACATGGAGAATCAGAGAGTCTACTGTTGCTACTCAGGCCCTCGAAGGATAGGGAACGACAGCGTGTCTACTTCTTTATCACTCTCTTGTCCCTCGAAGGACAAGAAGTGCCAAAGAGCGGCAACTGTAAACAACCCGCTTTAAATCTGGCAAGTTCTATGGTTTT
>NW_006499948.1:3274241-3288591 GCF_000471905.2 Amborella trichopoda | reverse complement strand
CCAGAACCATTCTGCCAACCCAGAAACCCTGTTACCCTCTGTTTTGACCCAAAACCCTGAAAACGCGCTGTTTTATAGAAAAATCATTAAAAATAGTAAAAAATCCATTTTGACCCAAATATTTTATGGGAGCTTTACAACAAGCTCAAGAACACGTGTGAAAGAGAATTTTTCAAATTAGAGGTGTTTTGACCTAGGCAACACTCGCCTGGTGACACTACCCATGTCGCCAAGACGTGTTTTCACTGAAACGTGTTTTTACGCATTCTCATGCATTTCCCCTACTTACTAGGTCATTTATCTTGGGCGTGGGACCCGGGGAAAGCTATCCGTACCTCCCAAAATTTGTTTTCTTTTAATTCAAATGGTGTTGACTGAGGATTTGTTGGTTGCAGGGATAACACTGCCCCCCAACAAATCCCTCATTCATAAAAACCATCTCGGTGATCATTTGAGGGGTGAAAAACAAAAACTCTGGGAGACTTTTAGAAACCTGAGAGACTTTAGAAACTTTAGGTTAGACAGATAAACCTGAGAGATAATGAGAGAACCTTTACCCTGCTCTAAATCTAAACTCACTCTAGATCCGAAATTAGGGTACAACCACCCCAATACTACAAAGATTTGATGATCATCAACACCTAAATCAGAAGGCCAAAGAGGAACCGGGTTTGATACGGGCGAGCCCTCAAGAGCTCAAGAGTCCCGGTCAGGTACTCATTCTCCCTTCATTTCTTCTTTATTTTATTTTATTTATTTATTTATTATATGATTTTAACTTTTTTTGTTTGAAAATCTTGTTTTGAAATGCTTCGGATCATGCTGGCTCCACCACAGATCTGAGAGCAGGTCTGCTCGTTTCCAGGCAGATCTGATCTCATATCTGAATTCGATTGTTCCCACTTACTCTACCATATCTTTTCCTTTCTATTTTTATCAGTTTAAAGTTTCAGATAAGGGTGATCTACATCATTAGATTGCTCGATTCTGCATTGTAAACAGTTTGGCGCTCACCGTGGGGCAAATCGAGCGTGATCCGAGCATCAAAATTTCAAAAATATCATAATCTTTTGAAAATTAGTAGACATGTTCTTGGTACCATTTTTTCACTGTTTATATTTAAAAATACAAAAAACATAATTTTCTGTTAGATCTACAGTCCCCTTCTGTTGCTGTATTTTAATTTATTTCCATAAAAAATTATTTTATTTGTTATTTCTCCAAGTTTACAGTAAGATTATTTTAACAATATATACGTGTAAAAACTATAAAAATAAAAATTTATTGTTTTGGGCACACCAAGTGTCGCCCAGCTTATAAGGGAGACAACTCTATGTCGCCCAAACCAAGACATTTTTTACTTTTCTGAAAATTTTTAAATATGTTCTAGGACCTCTTTAGAGTTTGATCACAAACCTTCAGAAAAAAATAAAATTTTTAAAAATACCAAAACAATACTTTACTTGATACAGGTCTGTCCTATCTGAACTTCCTTGTTTTCCTAGTATTTTAATTTATTTCATCAAAAACAAAATATTTTTCTTGTTTCTGAAAGTTTATAGTAGTTTCATTGCATCAAAATAAATCATAAAAAATATATATAAAAAAGGAAATAAAAATATTTATTTTGGGCGACACACCTGGTGTCGCCCAGCTTACAAGGGCGACACTACTTGTGTCGCCCGGACACGTCCTGTGTCGCCCAAACTAAAAAGTCTCAGATTGTTCTGAAACTTTTTATGTCTCTTCCAAAGACTCTTAGCTGCATGCTCACAAAATTTCAGCTTAAAATAAAACTTTTAAAAATACCAAAAAAATATTTTTCTTCAGGTAGGTCTGCTCTATTCTTATCTTTCTAATTTCATTCTAATTAGTTAATTTTGGTTGAATTCATGTTTTCCTTGTTTTCATCATGCTTAGTTTAGTTTCTTTCATCAAATTTAAAAGAAAAAATATATTAAAATACAAAAAAAAAAAATTGTTGACGGTCGCCTGTGCCCTCCCTAAACCGAGTCCCATTCGAGTCATCCTCGACTCGGGTAACACTCAACTTAGCACGGATTGTGCCTGGTTTCACTGCTTTGACCATACATTCTTAGGGGTTCCTCACCCCTCCATCTATAATATACCTCGAGCGTGTTTTGCCTTGAAGTGCGCATTGTTTGGCGCAATCAGTGCCGAGCGCTCACTTGTTTTCTTTCTTATTGTGTGCATGTGTGCTTGACTTTATTTCCATTTGGGTGCTTCCTTAAACACTCTAGCATACACTGACCGGGATCCCGAAAAACCAGAAAACAAATTTTCAAAAATCCCCAAAATCCGCGTTAACGGGGTGAGGGGAACCCAGCTTTCAGAGTCGAGGCCGTTGGGATTCGCGTAACTCTAACTGTGAGCGCCCCTCCGTAATCATTTGCCTCAAAGCAACTCCGCGTATAGCATGAGCTAGCAAAATACTATAACAGGGTTATGATAATCAGACCGAGTGTGGACCCAGACTAGATCAAAGTTAGTTTAGGCACGAGCCCTTGGCTCAAACCAAAAAGGGGCCTAGGTTTGAATCTGGGTGTGAACCTGGTTTGGATTTGGGCTAGGCTGGGTCTAAGCCTGAACTTGGACCCAGAGAGTTTTAATGATCAGGCCAGGTATGGACCTGGACTGGATCAAAGATGAATCAAGAATGAGCCTTCAACTAGAACCAAGAGGGGCCTAAGTTCGGACTAAGGCGAAAACTGGTTCGGACCTAGGCTAGGCTGGGTACAAGTCTAAACCTGGACCCAGAGGGTTCAACTAGGACTAAAAGCTGATTCGGCCTGAGACTCAAGATCAATAAGCAAGCAAGCAAGCACACGAAAACATTTGACCTAGTATGGTACTATAAAGAGGCTCGGCTTGAGAGTGGGTTCCTAACTACTGAAATGCGGCTAGGCTGATATAGGTCCACGCATAGGTCCTAGCCTCCTGTAATAGGATTTTGCCAAGTCCTACTATACACGGAGTTGCTTTGAGGCAAAGGATTATGGAGGGCCGCTCATAGTTAGAGTTACGCGAATCCTAACCTCCTCGACTCTCAAAGTTAGGTTCCCTTCAGGCTGCTAATGCGGATTTTGGGGGTTTTCGAATATTTTATTTTTCGGATTTTCAGGATTCCCGGTCGGTGTGTGCTAGAGTGTATAAAGAAGCACGTAAATGAAAATAAAGTCAAGCATACAAGCACACAAAAGGTGATTGGTGTAACTATACCTTTGAGGAGAGTGGAGAACTATGAGGATTTTATAGTCTACATGATATGACAACTACCACCTAGTCGTAGCCATTACATTATCCAGCTGACATGGCTAAGGAACATGTTTCAACGGTTACCACACAACTATAACCGCACCACTCTTCTACGATACACCCGTACCTACCTCTTATATCTTGTGGGGTACACAATATTTGCGAATTCCACAGATGGTACGGTTCCTACAATCTATTTACAACGTTTTGAGGATGTGGATGTAGCTAGTCAATATGCATGGAGTGCAGTTGCCTTAGCTTTTTTGTTTCGAGCCTTGTCAAAGGTTATTCGTTCTGATTATCAGCACCTAAGTGGATCAACCACTCTTTTGCTGGTAATGCTAGCATATTAATGTTTTCATACTTTGTATAAAGTTTGATAGGTATTTGTTATTGTGACTCTTTTTTTTTATATACATACATTTTAGTATTGGGCATACTAGCATTTCAAAGTGTTACACCCAATTCCTAAAGAAATAAGGGCAGGGCAACCTAGATCCCTCAGGTGGGCCCCTCCCAGAGAATGAGATAACGTGCACAACTTCGGTCTTGTGGGATGACAAGAGATTTATAACGCGCATATAAATGATGTTATTATGGTATACTTATAATCTATTTTGTTTATTTGTAATTTAATTAATTTTAGGTGCCGGTTATTTAACTTAAAATTTGTCTTATTCTTGTCATAGGTCATATGGACCCCACACGATGATTATCCTGATATAGGACAGGAACCTGCAAAGGACAGAGATTATGGCCTTCTTGTCCGTCAAACTGCTTTGTATCGCACATACCTTATATGTAGACACATTTGTGAGGGGTATATGCCAGATCGTGTGCTCCGGCAATTTGGACTTCACCAAGGGATACCAGTAAGTCCCTTGCAATGGGCGAGGAGGGAGAGAAGGGGGAAGATGACTGACAACTGGAAGATGAGCTTAGAGCTTAAATAGATACGTGGACGAACCGCTTAGATTATATTTTTCAAGAAGATGAAGATATGTTTAATGAGAAGCAGACACAAGAATGCATCGAGTGGTACAGGCTAAGGATAAGGCCCCTGACCCATATTCCATTTATGAAATGTCTCTCCAAATACGCACATCGAGGTTTTACTGATGAAGATATAATGGTAATAATTTATTTTCATATTTCATATGACTTGATGCAATTTAGAAGTCTCAATAATCTAATATCATATTTCATATCACTTGATGTAGCTTTGGGGCATCAGCAATGCAACTGAACTTGTACGTGAAGGTTGCAAATCAAGAAATTGGGACCTAATTGGGGAAGCATTAGAAATACTTAAAATTTATGACCCAGAAGTTGAAGGGGAAGAAGAATCTAAAGAATTGGAGTTGGCTGATGAGATGGATGACAACGTGCCTGTATGGCTTCCTTCTCGACCATATGAGGGGCCAAGTAATACACAACACATCATTGTGCCAGCAGCACATTCACTGTGAAGTACTTGCTCTGGTCAGGAAGTGCTATAGATAAAAAAATTCAAGACAAGATAACAAAAAATTGACAAATAAGAAAATTAATGATTTTCATTGCAAATTTCTTACATGACCAACATGGATGGACCATTATCGAGCATTGTTTGTGGTCGATATTCAGTGCAATCAGATGGACCATTATCGAGCATTATTGGTGGTCGATATTCAGTGCAGTCAGACTCAATAGGTCTGTTTGATACGTACATAGCGATGGGAGAAGACGCTTCCATCATATTGGCAATATCGTCATCATCATCAATACATATCATATTATTGTTACTTGATAACCATTGGTCAATATACTTAATAGTCATAGTACTTGGGGCATAATTTGATATTTTTGACAAATTATTGACTTGTTCAAATGTTGGGATCACCTTAAAAAATATAACCTTTACGTCCCCACTGTCATAGAAAATACTTCCATCATTAGGTTTCCTCTTAAAAAAGCTATCAAAGTGTAAAATGATTTTCACTCTATTCTCACCAATTATTGTTGCGTACAAGCTGAATCACTGCATAGAAATTTCAGATGGAAACATATATAAAGTACTTATAAGAAGTTCAAAATACCTACAAATAATGAGGAGGTTGCATGAGGGATTAGATTGCAATACAGATGCCATAATAAAAAAAAATTACAATGGCCAACCTAACTACATCAGGTATTATAAAAAAACATTATTTTGATGGCCAACCGTTAAATAAATCTAAAACTTATTTATGCAACAATATATATAAATCGAAAACTTATTTATGCAATATTTTAATCAAATTACATCAAGTTCTATAGAAAAACAACGTAATATATATATTTTTTAGATGCTAAAAACAACATAATATTTTGATGACATACATATAAATCAATGTTGGTGTGTATATTTGATGCTCTCATAAACCTCGTTCAAATATTGATAAATAATAGATAATATGATAGAAAATAGATGAGAGATAGAAAATGGATGAGAGAGAAAAAAAAGGCTAAAAGTGCCAAATAAATCGTCAAAATAAGGTTTTATGAAAAAATTGGTAAAAAAAAAAAAGGGGGAGAAATATTTACGGTAATATGATTACCGTATAATTTCTGAAATACATTACGGTACTTCAGGTACAGTAATTTCCCGTTAATACAATACGATAGTTAAATTGTCGTATTAAATATCCAATGTATTATGGTATATAAACTATTGTAAAGACCTTTCTATACATTATGGTATTTATATTACCATAATGTTCTTTGCGGTAAATAGTCTACCGTAAAGGGTAATTTTATCCAAAAAAGACAAAAATTGAGAAAAAAAGGTGTACGTGAGGTTTTCAAAAGTTGGGATTTTTTTTTCCGATTTTTCTAAAATATAAGTATATTAGCGATAATTTCCTTTTATTTAATCATGCTTTTCCCGAAATTGTTCTCAAGGAAATAGTTGTTAGTTTTGCTATGCTATGGTCTTGAAGCTTGCTTAAACCCATAAAAAACTTTCTCTAATTTGTACGTTCGTAGGCTTTATGTTGTATCCCTCTCAGACACTTCTATGTAATATCTCACATTTTAGGTTTTATATATAAAAAAAATCCATTACTTCATATAATATGACCACTAGAGGCTATATACTTTGAAGGAAAGGTACCAGAATCATCCTACTAATAGCATGGAATTTTTGTTGTTAAGCTAACTTAAAAAACAAGAAAATAACTTCAAAAGTTTTACCATGGAAAGGGTGGGACTTGAACTTGAAGTTCGTTTCTCATTCATAGTGTCATTTCGCCTTCGTCCAATGTGAACGTTCATTGCACATATTAGATAAAGAGTTGAGACTAGTCGATTCTTAATTTCAACCATGAAAAATGGTATGTCAGTTGTAACTCAATCGACTAGACGCCTTATTGTTAAACGGTTTAGTGGTGTCCTTTCGGTTTGCATTTGTTTGGATTTAAGAACCACCTTTTTAGATGCGGAAACAAGAATTCAAAAGTTATATCCTATTAAGATCGTGTAGTTATCCAGCTAGAAACAAAATAGACGAGAGTACGAGCAATAATACGAGAAATAAAGCATAATGACAAAGATTTATGTGGTTCACCCCAAGAGGACTACATCCACGGATACGGCAAACTAAAATTCACTGTATCAATGAAAGTTATATCAAAGATTTGGGGACATAGAGTTACCTCTCTAACCCTTGACAAAATCCAGTCAAGTAAACCCTTTCAGAACCACTGTCCCGACCAGCACAACCTGTCGATCTCTTATATCTATTTCACAACTAAACTATTGTCCATGAAGAGACACATCTCTATTACATAGCTAAACCGTTGTCTAAGCAGATACCCTTAAGAGCAACTGGGCTTTCTCTCATTAAAAGGGGAAACCACCTAAAATTTTCATGAGAACTACTTCTCTACAAGAAACCAGCCTCTCAATCCACAGGAGGTATATCCATGGATGTTTCTTTCCACGGGAAGCTCTTTTCTTTCTAAGAGGAGGACTTGCCTCTGATGCAGAAGAGGTCATTGCCTCTCTGTCTAGAGGAAGCCACTTTTCTCAAATAGTGACCCAAATAGGGCACACATAGGTTTTCATCTTTCATCTCATATATATAAAGTTAGGATTCCATACTAAATAGGCATCTTCCTGTAGATGTAAATATATCTCAAGAACCAAGAGATATATCCCACAGTCTTAATCTTTTTGGATTTCTATTCCCTTTAAGAAACTTATTAATATTAATTCCAATCACACATAATATGGGATCTCTATATGTTGGGTGATTTTGGGTATCACCATATCCAACAACACTAAGGATTGAAATTAGGTATATCAGTGTGCAAAATTTGGGGGAAAAATCATTTTCAAAAACTGAAGTTCAAGTCTCATTTATATAGGGATGGCAATGGACATGTACCCGACCTGGGCCCCACTAGGTATATTGACACGGGTCTGGGTATGGGTTCAACATTTGGACCCGGCTGGTTGGGTCCAAAACCTGGACCCAAACACTATTCGGGTCTAGGTCTAGGTCTAGTTGGACCTGACCGGTACCCGTAAATTGTTGGAGATATTTCAAGCCCTTCGTTAGGGAATATTAAGGATCATATACAATAAGAACTCGTAGTCATATTTAGCTATTAAATAACATTCAAACGGGCTTGAAATCTAATGACAGAGGATTGTGACCTTGTTGTCCATAATATGAGTATATGATGGTAAAAAAAAAAAACTCATAGTGAAGGTGGCAATGGACCCAATCAGACTCGGGAACTAACGGGTACGGGTATGGATTCAACTTTTGGACTCGATGGGTCAATTCTGAGTCAAAACTTGACCCAAATACTATTCAGGTCTGGGTCCGAGTCGAGTCGAACCCCACCCATACCCGACATGTTGCCAACCCCACATTTATGTAAAGAGAAAGTGCCTTTTCTCCTACAACCAGTATGACCATTTCTTGTATTTATTGGATGAGGAGTTATGACACTTTCTTCTTAAAAAAACAATTTTAGAACCATCAAAATGATTAATTAGCTGCAACTCACATCACATGCAACTGGATACCTAATAATCAGGTTTATGGTATCCTTTTGGGTCTCAGAAAGATCAAACCTGGTGTCCTGTTGGGTTTCAGAAAATAAACCATCATTTAATGAATTGCAATCCCATGTGGGAGGTGGGAGCAGGAGCATTCTAGATATATTTTCCAAATCTACTCACCAGTGGGAACACTACTGTGTGCAAAAAGGTGCATGGAGTGCTGACTGCGCCTCAAATGCGCTTGCACCCTTGCACACGTTTCATGTGCTTTGATTAAGCCTTCTCTCTTGATGTTTTTCTTAAAAGACAGTCAAAGAGGGTGGTTTCATATCTAAACATGAATTTTTTTATTTTTTATTTTTTTAAGGAAAATCTACATATGGATTGGGTTTTAATACCGTTATAACGGTATAACTTGAAAATAGCCCGTTATTACGTGAAAACGTGGAATGATGCTTCCTTGATTTTTTTTTAAATTTTTTTATCGCGTTTGCCCCCGATCCGATAATGTAAGTTTCTCATTTACGAGCCCCCCCTGCTCTCTATCTACCCGGTGTTCTATTTCAGGTTTCAGGATCATATATGCAAGTTCTCTAGAAATGTGAAGTTTCCTTTTGACCCAATAATTCTTGAGAGTGACAAGCACATGGAGTGTTAGAGAGAGAGTAAATACGATTCTCTCTCTTCAGTTCTTCACCGACGCTGAATTTCACCCTTGAGGCCTTGACAAAATGTAAAAATTAAAGTAAAAGTTTTCCATGGTCATCTTACTTTTCTCTCAACTTCATTCATTTCTAAAATCAAAGAAATTTTTTATTTGGAGCTCAAAAATTGTTCCATATGAGCAAAATGAATCACAATGTGCATCAGAATACAAACTGAACGATTTAAAGTGGTAAAAAGTGCGCCAACTTTTCTAGTGTTGGCCCATTGGCTCATAAATGTTCCATTAATTGAATGCGATGAAATATACCATGCTCTCTAGGAAGATCTACCGCCCAAGTAGCATTTGATGATGGGGATTGGACGGGGGAAGTCCTGGTCTGACCATACCATTGTTGGAAAAATCATCTGTTCTATCCGGTAACCACTCGGTTAGATCGGAACTGGCCAATGCTGGTTTTGATTTTGGCAGGTTTTGGTGACCGTGAAGGTATTTTTTTAAAAAAAATTAAAAAAATTTATAGTAAAATTTCAAAAAATAAAGGATTTTGTTTATAATGTATTTTTAATATTTTTCATCATTATAGCAAAAATTGGAAATTGTTTTTGTCCATTAACAATAATTTTTGCCTTTTCCTATATTTTAAAAAAAAAATTAAAAATGCCCCTAAGCACAAACCTATTATTTAAAATTTATTTTTTTCATTAATTTTCAACTTCATTTCGATGTGATTTGTTTGATCATTCTTTAAATATAGTTTCCATATTTTAATACTTCTTTTGTATTTTTATTATAACAATTTTTTGTCTACCCGAGACTTGCCCAGTTAGAACGGTTGAACCGATTGGTTTACTGGTTCAGCTGGTTGAATCGCTTCTAGGCCCATGTCCGGTTAACCGCTCTGATTCAATTTTTCCAAGACTAAACCATATACACAAACAAACATTGCAAACTAGGGCGGCAATGGGCTAGGCGGCCCAAATTTGTCACAAAAAACTAGGGCTATGTCGGGCCTGAACTAGGCCACGACAAGGCTGGCTTAGCCTAAACCTTTTTTCTTTATTTTTCTATTTTTATTCAGCCGAGAAATGTCCAAGACTGGGCCAAACCTATAGGGACTAGAAACATTCTGGTGCTTGGCCCAGCCTAGGTCCGGCCCTTGCTAGCCCAACCACAAACCATGGCCTAGTCTCCATCTTCCAATTAACATATGCTCCTTGTTGGGGACGCGATGGAGACCAGCACGTACAGCATCCTCAAGTGACCAATGACGTTATATTTTCCCTGTACTTATCCAAAATTCACTTCTAACATTTTGAACGTACAGCATCCTCGAGTGACCAATGACGTTATATTTTCCCTGTACTTATCCAAAATTCACTTCTAACATTTTGAACAGTATGTGATAAGTAGCATACTCTACCTTAGCATGCTCTCGAGAGATCACACTATAAATCGACGCTCTCAAGCATGGAGGATTTGTTTTTTGGGAAAGGTTTCTATGTTTCACTTACAGCATAGAAGTTCTATCCTCCTCCTACCATCCAGCCGTTCAATTTTGATCAAGAGAGTCACCCATCGTTTGATCTTAGATTCAACGTCTCAAAGTATTTTATTTTTAGTTTTTTTTATACAAATTGTATGAATATGAAATTTGGTATGTGCCATCTTCTCAATGGGGCGCACCTATAAAAAATAATTTTTCGATATAATATAATGACCAAAATACCTCTTGAATCTTTCAGGAGTATTTTGGTTATTTTATTTTATTGAAAATATATTTTTTTTATTTTTTGCTAGTGCAAGTTTAATAGAGGAATGGACGTCCAAAATTTGGTATCAAAATAGTTTATAGAAAAAACATTAGAAAAGAAATAGTGTAGAGATGTGACATTATGATTGGGACAATCTTAGCCCTCCATTCAAAATGGGCGGTTGGATAAGAGGGAGGATAGAACTTCTATGCTGTAGGAGAAGTATAGAAAGCTTGTTCTTGTTTTTTTAATATATAATTTTGGATTTTAGTATCATTGAGTATTTTGATAAAAACAAATTAGAAATTTTTTTTTTTTTGGTAAATGACAAAGTTGAATTTTGCATTCGCAAAGAATTAGATCGAACACTGGATAATCTCATTCAATCTTATATCTTTTCTTTTTGTTTGGGTTGATCATTAGGATTACAAGCTCTTACCTATTTTGAAAGAATCTTTCTTTTGAAAGTGTTAGTGAAAATGGATGTCGTGAGATCGTACTACTACTGCAACCCCAGCCCAAAAAAAATTGTTTTTCAATCACATTTATAAGGCATATGTGTTATTTTCTTTTTACGAGAGTTAATGGCAAGATTGAGGAGGTTATATCCACAAAACTTAAGTCCAATAATAACCCCCAATGCTATGTTCTAGGCTCAATTCCCATCAAAGGTAGGGGTCCTCTCCCTACTGACTCACAAAATAATAATAATAATAATAATAATAATAATAATAATAATAATAATAATAATAATAATAATAATAATAATAGGAAAAATTACATACATATCTATTATAGTTTCCGTTATTATGGCTCTGCCGAATAGTTTCAATAACCCAAATTGGCCCGTTTTCAGTTGTTGAACAACCGAAAATACTTTAAATACGGTTATTCAACAACCGAAAAATGGTAATGTCATCTTTTTTAAAATTTTCGTTTTGACATAAAAAACGAACACCGTGGTAATAACATAAACTATTCGATGGAGCCTTAATAACGAAGACTATAACAGATATGTATGTAATTTTTCGATAATAATAATAATAA
The DNA here is from genome assembly GCF_000471905.2 of Amborella trichopoda. Next base: position 3,276,816 of record NW_006499948.1, on the reverse strand, counting down.
TAATAATAATAATAATAATAATAATAATAATAATAATAATAATAATAAAATAAATAGGATTTTACCCATAAGGAATGAATCTAGAATATGCAGGAGGGGGGCATAAGGCTATGCAAGTTGACGTGCTGTTAGATGTGATGAACGTGGAGGGATAATGTGTGGATACAAAGAGGAGTAGTGGGAAAGGGTCCCATACGGCGCAGGCTTCATTGTTAAGTCAAATAAGTGATAGTGTAGTGCTCTATGTCAAGGAGTGGTGGGTATGTGATGTATTTTTATTTTATTATGTTCTTTTTCTGTGTCTTTGTTCCCCACCATATGTAAAAAATTAAAAAATATATGAAAATTATATTTAAACTATAAATAAATAAAACACATCCAAATGAAATTAAAAAGTAGTGCAAAAAATATTGTTTAAAAAATCGATTTGTGCCTAAGAGTGTTTTAAAAATAATTAAAAAAGACGAAAAAAATGTAAAAATAAGTATTCATGGTTAAAACACATTCCATTCTTTGTCAAAATGATAAAAACATTAAAAAGCACATTACAAAAAATCTCTTTTATATATATATATATAAATAAAAAAACTTCACAACCCTTCAAATTACAAAGGTTCAAGATAGCGAGAGTTGTGAATGGTGGATTTAAGATTCAAGATAAAGAGAGTTGTGAATAATAGATTTATTAATTTTGTAGTCTTGTTTTAAAAAAATTACTTTTGTGGGGCAATTTTGTAAATATTACTACGAGATAATAAGTATTTTTGTCATCTCCATAAGGGATAAAGTTGAAAACTAAAGGACAATGGCACTTTATAAATAAAGTTTGAGGAAATTAACTTCCAAATACCATTGTTTTTTTGTGAAAATTTCAAATTCGTCATTACTTAATGATAAAATTACTTATTTAAATAATTTTTTAATAAAATAATAATAATTATTTTGATAAATACACCCATCACAACCATTTGTAACTTGAACTTTTGTATTATGAGGAGTTGTTAACTCTAGACAAACCCTATATGTATATATATATTTCAAAATTTTTAAACAATAAATAGCCGGACCACCTAAACTAGCACGGTCAATGGCCCGTTCCAATTTACTCTACTGATCCCGAGTTGGACAGGCCTATTCCAATTTAGTCCGCCTGTTCCGAGTTAGACTGACCGATTTTTTAAACACCAGTAAAAAGCACCATCAGGGGGAAAAAGATCACCAACATGGGAGGACAAAAAATCAAAGCACTAACCCATCACTTTCTTTATTTTTCTTTGATTTGGCAGTGCAAGGTACATTTGGGAAGTTTTATTTATTTATTTATTTTTATTTTATTTTTTTATTTTTTCTTGCCGACACGATGAACATGCGATGAGAGAGAAATATGGGAGACAGTAGAAGCGTAGTCCGTGAGTGACTGAGACTCAAAACTCTTTTTCTTGCTACGCGTTTCTGTAAAGTGCAAAGTAAGTGCGGATTCGAGTGGAGACAAACTCTGAAACCACATTCTCTGATCCTTTCACGTGAAACCACCTCTCCAGATGGCCCCCATATTTTGCCAAAACTGTATTTTCATTTTTTTCAAAAAAAAATAACGTTGTTTAAAACTGATCTGTAATTTAGTGTTGCTCATCTATACATAGTGTTTTTGGTGGTTCCGAAATTGCCTATGTGTAGATCTTCAATATCTAAAATCAATAAGACATTTTAACCTTTGTGATTTGAGATTGCGAATTTTCGTATCTTGAAGGCTAATCGGCGGATGTATTTTTTCCCCAAATAAATATTTTGGAATTTTTAATATATGAGGGTATGACCTTCAATAGAGAAGAATGACATACCCCGATTCATATAGTCGACTCCAATTAGTTGGAAAAAGGCTATGATAATAACAGTATTATCGATACGTAAATGCATTTTTTGGATGTTGGAGATACTAAATTTTAATTTGAAAGTAAGTTTCAAATTCTTGATATCCTAAAATGTCCAATGATACTAAAATAGATTTTTCAGATTTTAAGAAACCAAAAATTCAATTTTCAAATATATTTCAGATTTTGAAATTATTAGGACACTTTTTTTGAGATAAATAAAATTGTTTGGACATTAAATTTTTTCCAATTTTTGGATTTTCAAAATCCAAAAATTTAATCTTCAAATAAAATTTGGGATTTTCAGAGGATTCTAAAATGCAAATTTTTGAATGTTCAACATCCAAAAGATTCAAAACATATTTTGAATATATAAAAAAGGGCAATTTGTTCATTTCAAAAATTGCAAGGTATAGATGTAATAACAAAAAAACTAATGGGCAAATTTAGATAATGTTAAAAAAAGTATATATATATATATGGAAACATCTATAAAACGTCTATAGGTGAAGTTCTACAGTACTTCACCTATTTTAGGTAGTATTTGAAATTTTATAATTTTTTTACTGATCAGATTTATCTAAAATTTTGGACGTGTATACATATGACCAAGTCGCACCAAAATAAAATATTAAAAAAATAATTATCATAAAATAAAATGATGAAATTACCCCTGAAACTTTATAGGGGTATTTTATGTAATT
>NW_006499948.1:3250238-3261740 GCF_000471905.2 Amborella trichopoda | reverse complement strand
ATTTCACTATTTCCGAGTCGAACCGGACTCGTCCGAGTAGAACCGGGCGAGTCCGGTTCGACTCGGCGTTTTTTAAAACGCTGTACAAAACCAATAGTATTTTGAAATGTTTACTAACCAACTTCATGGAGCTTACTTTTTCTTTTTTATCTGATTCTTTTTTACTTATTTGTCGAAATTTTGAATCAAATGACCTCTTTTCAGTACCTATCTTATTTTTCCGTTATGCCAGTGGTTTCCATGGCCTGTGGATTGTGAAAGGGCAGATTCCATAATGTAATGGACCTAAAATTAAGCCAAAAGTTAGGGTAACGACAAAAGGTCATGACATTTAGTTAAAGAAAAGCCCGACATTTGTAGGCGTGCATTTTTTTTATTTTTAATATTAAATATTCAAAGTACGTTCCCTTTCTATTTAATTTTATACCCATTTTACTAAAAAGGTACCACCCTTTCTATTTAATTTTATACCCATTTTACTAAAAAGGTTCCACCCTTTCTATTTAATTTTATACCCATTTTACTCAAAAGGTCCTACCCTTTCTATTTAATTTTATACCCATTTTACTCAAAAGGTCCCTAACAATGACCACAGCCGAAAGAATCCTTAAAAAGCTCAAATCAAAATTCAAGGATACTGGAATTTAACCATTTCTAACTAAATTTTTCAGTGAAAAATCGAGGAAAAATGAGGACAATTTATTTTATTTTAGTTTTCTCAATATTTTGGGAACAGTGGAGAAAGTTTATATAAGGCTGACGCTTTAAAAATGTATGATTAAGGTGGACCTCTAAAATCCTGTGAAAAAGGTTGTTATGATGTTGGCAAAACATCTACTTGATCATCTCAGCATCAAGAGGTATAGATATGGAGAAAAAAAGAGATTTCAAATTAAAAAAATAATATCTTGCAACAGGTATTATCTAGGCGATCTATTTTCAATATTTGTATACATTTATAAATTTGTTTGATTTAAACTATTTTTAGAGTTTAAAATTTTATAAATAAAAATAAAAATACATTATTATCGAACCATCCTAAAATAAAAGTCCAAACTATATTAATTTCTCGCAATAGAGGAGGATAAAAATACTAATAAGTTAGATGACTGAAAATTATTAAGGGTATTTTTGTCATTTGTCTTTACCATATTCAGGAGCAAAAAAGTTTATCTAGGCCAACCTGTACCCATCCACAAAAAATCCATCCCTCGACCTTGGCACCTTTAATCTCTCTCTCTAGGATGCTCTCTTTTTCTCTCTCTAACATGCTCTCTCTCTAATATGCGCTCTCTCTCTAACATGATCTCTCTTTTTCTCTCTCTAACATGCTCTCTCTCTCTAATAAGCGCTCTCTCTTTCTAACATGCTCTCTCTCTCTAACATGCTCTCTTTCTCTCTCTAACATGCTTTCTCTCTCTACATGACCCAAAACCCACAAGTCCCCTGTTGCAGTAAAGGACAGGCACTGAAACTAGATGGATTACAGCAGGTTCCCCTGCCATGACATTCAATAATGCCATCAAAGCCCTCATCAGACTTATATAAAGACCCCCTCTCCTTTACTCCCACATTATTCACTGACCAGCAATGGCTCTCTTCTTTTTCTCACTACTATCACTTTTCTTCTCTTCTCTGTTTTGTACCAGTCATGGTATCTCCACAGTCACCCTCAAGCTCTTCCACAACCAAGTGCAGAGCCGCTCATGGGACGACACTCTGTTCGAAATGGCCGAGCTCGATGCCTCCAGAGTGGCCAATCTCTTGGGCCTCAAGGCCAACAAGACGGTGGTGCCAATCGGGTCAGGCCGACAGGCGATAAACACACCCAGCTACGTCGCACGCGTGGGCGTCGGCACCCCGCCTCAAGTCATGACCATGCTGTTGGACACCAGCAACGACGTCCCATGGGTCCCCTGCACGGCCTGCCCCGGTTGCGCCGCCACTGTCTTTCAGCCCACTCTGTCCACCACCTACAAACCATCCGAGTGCGGCTCGCCAAAATGCTCCCTACTTCACAGCCAAACATGCACAACGAGTGGCTCTTGCTCGTTTAACATGACCTATTCTGACTCGTCGTTCGAAGCTGCTCTCAGCCAAGACTCGTTGTCACTAGCAAATGACTCGGTGCCGGGTTACTCGTTTGGGTGCTTGACTAAAGTTTCAGGTCAGTCGCTCCCACCACAGGGCTTATTGGGCCTGGGCCGGGGCTCCATGGGCCTTATGTCCCAGTCAGGGCCTCTATACAAAGGTGTGTTTTCTTACTGCCTTCCTAACTTTAGAGCCCCTGGTTTTACCGGGTCATTAAAACTCGGTCCAGTGGGCCAACCGATTCGCATAAAGTACACGCCTTTGCTCACAAACCCACGCCGGTCCTCTCTCTATTACGTCAAGCTCGGGGCGATTCTTGTCGGGCGAACAAAACTCCCCATTCCGGACTCTGCATTCGCATTCGACCCGGCCACCGGCTCCGGCACGGTGTTTGACTCGGGAACGATGGTGACCCGACTCGTGGCCCCGGCCTACGAGGCCTTGAAGGCCGAGTTCAGGAAGAGGATTAATAAAACGGTGACAACGCTGGGAGGGTTCGACACCTGTTATAACGAGGCAATCGTTGTTCCCCACATAACCTTCCAATTTGAAGGGATGAATATGACGCTAGCGGATGATAACGTCGTTATAAAGAGCAGTGCGGGGACCATAACGTGCCTGGCCATGGCGGAAGCGCCTGCAAATGTGAATGCGGTGGTGAACGTGATTGCCAATTTTCAGCAGCAAAATCACAGGGTTGTGTATGATGTGGCCAATGGGAGGTTGGGCGTGTCTCGTGAGTTTTGCTCTTAACGATTCTCTCTCTTCATGATTTTGTTTTTTCTCTCTCGTGGGTTGTGTATTGATCGTTGGTTTTCTGTTCTCTTTCTCGCACTTGATGTGTATGGTCATTGGGGTAACGCGTGAGTTGTGCACTGTAGCTTCAGACAAGACCCTCGCTCATTTACTTGTTGTGTATCATTCTCTATCTTCTCTTCCCTTCCCTTCTCTCTCTCATCCCGTGAGGGCGTACCAAAAAGGGCCATCCCATCCCGTGAGGGCGTACCAAAAAGGTTAGGTTCTAGACAAGATGGCTTGCTATTCATCTATTCGGATTGTCGCTTAGGATGTATTACAAAATTTGATAATTCAGTTTATTACAAAATTTCAAATCTTGTATCTCAGGGTTTATAACAAAATTTGATATATTTTATTTCTTAAAGTAATGTTTAAAACCTAGATTAGCGGCCTGGATCGCTCACCCTCAGATTGTGGATAAGTGCTTCAGATCGGGTCTGAATTGATTTCAATAAGTGTTCCAAAAAATATTAAAAAATAAATACAACAAAATAAAATTTAAATAGGAGTGGGATTTAAAAAAGATCTAAAAAAATATTAGATAAATTTCAAAAGAAAAATAAAAAAATATTCATCTAAATGTTAAAAAAACTCAAATTTTAAATTTTTTCTTTTAAAAATAATTTTTTTATGATTGATTCCTAAATTTTTATGACTCATATTACCCCGGATGCGAATCAATCCCCTGAGTCCCATCCAAATAAAAAATTGCCGGGTTTTAAAAGAATGATTTAAACCCAATCAATATCACACCCTGAGCGCCTGAGTTTATATTTAACGGAACGGTGACGGTGACTTCATCAAAAGTAAACTGTCTTTTTCTTTTTACAAAACATCTCTTCTTTCAGAAAGAATCCCGCTTTTCAGCACGGCTTTTATCTTCTCTCGTTCCTCGACATTTTCTATATCATTGTATGAACTAGGTGTGGCAACGGGTTGACTCGTAGTCGGGGTTGTCTGGACCTGACCAGGACCCGGACCCGGACCCAGAATCATATTTGAAAAGGTATAATGGTATCTGGACTTGGACCTGACCGGACCCAAAGTCAATAAACCCAGACCCCGACCCAAAAATACAATGTACGACCTGGTTCCCACCCAAAAATTAAAATATTTATGTATTTAAATATATTTAACTCCTATTCATAAATTAGGAATAAAAAATATGTGGGGCCTGTATCAGATCTAGACCCGAATGGTATTTGGGTTCATGATTTGGACTCGGACACAACCCGTCAGGTCTATTTTTTGTACCCATACCTGGACCCAGGTCAGGTTTACCTATCGGGTCCGGTCCATTGCCATGCCAAATTGTATCTTATTTTGGGTTATTTAGCAATGCACCGTGCTTATTGTTTATTTAGGAAACTTCTTTTTTAAATTTGGAACATAAAGCGCAAGTGAATTTTACCACTCTTTTTTTTAGTATTTCAATGAAGATAGGATCCCCTACCCGTGATAAGAGTGGAACATAATTTTATCATCATTGATAGCAGATATAGAGCATCTTCCACTATTATAAAGCACAGCAAGAATTCCCTTCCATTGCCTCCTCGCTCTCAATAAGAAACCAAGTTTAGGGATTTGGAGTTTCTAAGGAAAGCATGATATGCTTGTCAATAATCGACAAATCCTATAACATAATAACTATTATGTTAACCCTAGCTAAAAGGCTCTAGCTCCAGTAAGTAGGCCTTCCAAAAAAAAATGTATCTCAGATATGGATTTTGGGATTAAAATTTCACATAACCACGAGTAAGCTTAGCCACCACGATCATGCATCGAAAAAAATAAAATTTAAACTTATAAAATATCATTTTAAAATAAATCAAAATAAGCAATCCATCAAGGATAAAATAAAGCATAAAATCTTTTATGCAATTTAATATTTAATTTTTAGACTAATAACCATTTGTGGTCACAACATTGGTGTCATGTAAATCCAAATCCGATTGTGGAAGGAGACCTCACCAAAACCCCATCTAGTGCAATTAAAACATAAGTTGCATGGAGTTCTAAAATCCATGAAATATCTTTCTTTTAAAAATTAAAACAATATAATACCATAGCATTTTGTGGTTCGAATTTTGGAAAGGTTTTCTTACTTTTTTGTTGTTTTTTTGGGTAGATCAGTGGGGAATACATACCCTTACTCATTTTTAGAAATAATTAATGGTTTTCGAATGCATTAATGGGAATGGAAACCTAGACTAGAAACTAAGGCTTTGGTGGTACTACCACCATAACCTCAACCCGATTCCCAAGTTTTCTAACTTCACCACATTGTACAAAGCAGTGATTTCAAAAACGGATAGGTGATTAGGATAGGAAATCGCAAAAACCAATCTAAATCGATGAATCGGCGGTTCATATGATTGTTTTACTGTACAAAAAAAATAGTGAACTAGCACAATAATACATGCAAAAACAATGAACTGATCAAAAACCAGTTCAGATCGGTAAATTATTATGTTTACTACAGCAAAATAATGTTTTACTACGTTCTCTTCCAGACACGAACAATTTTCTATAGATTGCCATAATAGACATGGATGACCAGTGATCGATTCCCACGTCGGACAGGCAATTCTACTGAAGATAAGAAGATACCAAGTCAAAGTTATTTGGTCAAGTTAGTTTAGTAATAAGGTCTCCTACTATTTACTTTTATTTCCAAGAATCATACCATATTTTCAAGAATTATACCATATTTATCTCCCGTAATTGTGTGATTGTCCTCTATATATAGAAGTACTTATTAATGTAAACATTCATCCAAAATAGTGAAGACATAAGGATTTAGCCTGAATCACGTAAATGTTGTGTTCTCCCTTCTTCTCTCTCCAAAGCCTGAACCATGTAAATGTTTTGTTCTCTCTTCTTCTCTCTCCATTCTAGATTTTAACATGGTATAAGAGCAACAAGATCTTGACCTATTTTAATAAGGTATCAGAGCAGCGAGATCTTGACCTTGAATATCGAGAGAACCTCCAATCCATACAAAGAGAGAGAGAGAGAGGTCATGACTGAAGTCACACCACCGGAAGTGAAGATCTTCTCTCCAATCCGTACAAACAGAGAGAGAGAGGCCACCATTGAAAGTCACACCACCAGAAGTGAAGATCTTCTCTCGTTCTCTTCTCACGGTCCACAAATCTCTTTCTTTTCTATGAAATTTTTATTAACATTTATCTGAAATTAGGGTTTTTTCTCACGTTCTCATCTCACGGTGCACAAATCTCTTTCTTCTTTATGAAAATTTTATTAACATTTATTTGAAATTAGGGTTTTAATGGTATATTTGTGGAAAGTCTTGGGGTTTTCTCTCTCTTTAGCATTCTCGAGGAAAGAGAGAGAGAGTGCGAGTGTTTTGGACTCTTTTTTTTTTAAGATGTGAGCTATTGTCTAGAAGTCAGTTCTTGCCGGTATGTATTCACGCATTATTTTTCAGTTGTCTCGCGTGTGTTTTGCTTCTAGAGCCTCGTCATCAGTTGTCTTGCTTGTTTTTTGCTCCTAGTGCTAGTAGAGACTTAGTCACACCATTAGGATTTTTCAACGAGAAGTTTTTATCAATCTCAGTAGCCGTCTTTGTTGTGCCTTTGAAGCACTTTAAGTGGTTTTTAGACCAAGTATGGTGATCACGTGTCTCGGATCAAATCTCGCACTATTCAACTATTCAACTATTCAAGCTCTCACGCTAGTGAGAGCAGTACAAGTTTTTGGCAAATTTTTTGGTTTTCAGACTCCAGTTCTAGCAGTTTGACAAGTTGGCTATTCAAGTATGCTAGTGAGAGCAGTACAAGTTTTTTTTGGCAATTTCCAGACACCAGTTCCCGCAGTTTGGCATTTTTAGAAGTTCTTTTTTGGCAATTTCCAGACACCAGTTCCCGCAGTTTGGCAATTTTACAAGTTTTTTTTTGGCAATTTCCGGACTTCAGTTTCGGCAGTTTGCAGTTTGGTAATTTTACAAGTTTTTTTTGACAATTTTTTTTGGTTTCCAAACTCCGGCAGTTGGCTAAGTTTGGCAAGTTGGGCACTTAGCGGCAAATTTTAAGCAATTAGCGACAGTTCGCTTGAGATCTCCATGCAGGGAGTTTTGAAAGTAAGAAGATAAAGTCAAAGTTACTTTATCATCAAATTAACGTAAAGCTTGGACATGAACTACATAAATATTATATTTTTTCTTTTGTTTGGACATGAACTACATAAATATTATGTTTTCTCTTTTCTCTCTCCTCCATTCTAGATTCTTCGGGCTTTATTCTAGATTTTAACAAACTTCATACCGACCCAATATTTTTTAAATCACGGGTACAAAAGAATAACGCTTAGCCTTATCCTTGATACTAAAAAAAGGCTTTTAGCCTTGACTGTCTTGATTGTTTGTGCTTTTGGTCCAATATTTACGCTCTTTTGAGCGCAATCGTCGAGGCCGCATTATCATGCTTATGTAGCCCAACAATTACGTGGTCACGACAGACGCTTGCCATAAAGCATTTTTTTCTGAAAATCTTTCATTCGCAAGCAGTTCTACCAATTGCGAAGTGATTTCCCCACCTTAAAATCTTAGATCTCATTATTCCTCGAATAGATATAGTCATTATATTTTTTAAGGGCAATTGATTAGGAATATTTTTTGGACTCCTTAAATCTTTTTTTAGAGCTCGGATAGGAAAAAGAAAATCTTCCATCCACTTTGACCAAAGCAAATTTTTTTTTTTTATAATTATTAAACTTATTTTAATTTTTTTTTATCAAAATACAATTTTGATATACCAACATCAAGTGCTAACCACTGAAGCCCAAGCCCAAGCCCAAGCCCAAGCCCAAGCTCTGACCAACATAGATTAATAAAACAGTACCTATTTTCACAATAGTAAGGGCACGTTTGAATGCCCCTCAAAAATGGATCAACGTTATTGGGTCACATTTCAATTTGTGGCCAATTTGTCGCTATTCTTTTTTTTTTTATTTTGATGGGAAACTATATATATATTTGTTATAGTTTCCGTTATTACGGCTCTATCCAATAGTTTTCATTATTATCATCGTGTTTGTTTTTTTCATGTCAAAACGGAAATTAAAAAAAAAACTGCTTTACCGTTTTTTGGTTGTTGAACAACCGAATTCAAAGTATTTTCAATTGTTCAATCTAAAATACGCCAATTTCGATTATTAAAGAACCGAAAATTAAAATGCGCCAATTTCTGTTCTTGAAAAGCTAAAAATTTAAAACTTAAAATTTAAAATTTTCGAAGAACCCATAAATGTCTTCTCTCGTGTTGCGTAATTTCTCTCTCTATGAAGTAATAGTTATCCGATAAAATCAAAGGAGAATAGCTAATTCGAGCCCTTCAATTTAAGAGAAATCTTAGAGATTATGAGATTAGAAGATTAGGAGAAATCTTGCCGCAGATTCTCTCCCTGCGTATTTGAAGTTTTGGTTATCTGATAAAAATCAAGGGGAACAACTAGAGAGAGTATTAAAAAAAAAAACATTTTTACCCATATAATGTAGAGAGAGAGGTAGAGAGATGATACATAGACCCACAAAAGAACATAAAATTTTAAATGTTTGGTTATTCAAAAACCGCAATTCACTAAGTTTTAGGTTGTTAATCTTTTTTTTTAAATTTTCGTTTTGACATAAAAAAAAATAGTAATAACGTAAACTATTCGATAGAGCCGTAATAACGGAAATTACAATAGATATGTATATAATTTTTTCAAATATTTATATAAGGGTGAGGTTCTAAACAATCAAATTAAGGCGTAACTCAAAAATTCACTTGAAGAGATTGAAAACTCCTCAATGTGATCATCTCAACCTCAAAATGCATGAACAAGAGAAAAACTAGATTTCAAGTCTTGAAAATAGTCCATGTTGTTATGTATTATCTAGACCATCAATTTTTTAGATTTTTAAGTATTTATAGATCTCATCGATCTATGCTACTTTTCAATATTTTAATTTTATAATTAAAGGATAATAAATTTTTAGACCATCATAAAAACCTCTACTGCTAAAACAAAAACAACATTTTCAATATTATTTGAAAGTGTCTTACTTTAATTGTTTAGAGCCTTCACCTTATATAAACCACACTCATCTTTTATTCCCCTACAGGTGCCTATATATTCATAAAATATTATCAATGATGATTTTGGTGAGTTCGCTCATCTATTTCTATCAATTTTAGGTATGGATTTTAGAAATAAAACATTAGAAGTTAACAATCACTGCTCTGCTAAACATGAATATCAAAAATAAAAATTAATATTTTGATGAATTTTTAACAATGTCTAATTAGAATTTGGTGGGACCACCTTTTTTTCTCCACGTCAATCTTTAAGAAGGATATTAGATGCATCCGGGGACGCCCTGTACGTAACACTTTTTCTTTTAGGGCATGTTTGATAACATAAAGTTAAGGGGAGAAAGAAAGAACTTTCCCATTACTTAATTACACAGTAAAGAAGTTGCCCCTGTAACTTTCTTACTCCATTGTCTTCAGGAAAAAAGTTCTATATAAAATAATAGAATTTAAAATAGGAACTTGGTTCTTTAAACCCTATTTTATCTCCCTCTTTATATTTGTATTTATATTTATATTTATATAATTAATTTATATTTGAATTTGTATTATTATATTATATATTATGTATAATACAAATATATATTAATAAAATAAACATAAAATACAATATATTAGATATTATATATAATATATTTAATATACATTAGATATAATATATTCTAGTAATATAAATATATTTTTATATTTTATTGTATAATATATAATATATTTTATTATATATTATATATTATATATTATATATTATATAATAAAAAAATATAAAATACATGATGTTATATATTATATTATGTTATATATATGATATATATTACATATTTATAATATATATATTAATAAAATAAATATAAAATAAACTACACTATATATATAGTATATTATAGAATTATTAATATCTATTTATATTATATATAGTATATACATATAAAATATAATATTTTTTTATATAATATACTTTATGTGTATGATAGATATTTATAATATAATATATTATATATTATTTTATATCTAATATTAAAATAATATTTAATATATAATATTTTAATAATATTTAAATAAACATAACTTTATATCCCAATAGGTTGTCAAACATAAGTACCTAGAACTTCTTTATCATTGTAGCAAGTTATCACACATATACATTCAGAATTTTTTTAAATACCTTATTTCTTCTCATCAGAGAAGAACTTCCGATTTCTATGCCTTCCGGGTATCAAATAAGAACTTCCGATTTCTATGCCTTCCGGGTATCAAATAGGCCCTTCGAGTGGGATAAAAATGGGCGTAAATTTTTATTCTTAAACGTAAATGTGGTGCACTTTTACTTACTCAAACCACTTATTTTCCCAACCGTGTTCCAAAACCAGCGTTAAATAATCGCAATTTTAAGGGATTAATGATTGAAGGTGTGGGACATGTAGCAATCTTTCATAATGTCAATCTGTGAGATTGATTGTTTTGATGTTGATTGGTCCACATGCTTTTGACTCTTGAGTTTTAACCATTGGGTTTCAAGGATGAAAAGGCTTTGTATACGCCCCTTTTAATAAAGAAAATTATATTATATGAAATTGTGTACTACAACACTATTTAATTTGGGTGGAAAGAGGTCACAAATACGTTTAGTAATTGGACGTAAAATTCATTAAGATAAAAATATATCAAAACATTTGAAAAAAAAAAAAAACTTTGTGCTCAACCAATGACACGCTATCAACTACCCGATTTTCAAATCTAATAGTCAATGATGATTGTGCTCTTCTTGTATAAAAAATAAATGGTCTTATTGTATATATTTTTAAATTATATACGTCTCTCCTTTCTTAGCTGCTCCAATTAAATGGATGGTTGATCTTCACTAATAATTGCATGCCTAACACTGTTTTGTTTCAAATTTTTATTAATAATCTCGACATTAAACTTTGGGCATATGCTGGGCATCTACATAAAAGAAAAAATAAACATTAGTTACAAAATAAAATGACCAAAATACCTCTGTAAGTTATACAGGTATCTTGGTCATTTTAATTTTTTAAAAATAATTTTTTTATTATTTTTTAGGTGTTGTTTATGAGAAATATATTTGTTCTAAATTTTATGTTAAAATAATTTATAAAATATTTTTTTAAAAAATAATTCATTCGACAAATATCATATGGTCTAATATAATAACTGAAGCTATCCAAGCCGTTGTAACGGTTGGGAGAGGGTTGGTCATATATACTTTCCCTTAGCAAGAGGCATATAAAAAGCTGTCTCTTCATTAAATGAGCACAGTAGAGTTGCTTAGTAGAGTTGCTCCCTTTAGTAAAAGTCCTACATAGGATTAATGGTGTCAATAAAATTTTTTTAACTCTACTTTAGAATCACCGATAAGTATTCTTTTATTAATAATAATAATAATAATAATAATAATAATAATAATAATAATAATAATAATAATAATAATAATAATAATAATAATAATAATAATAATAATAATAATAATAATAATAATAATAATAATAATATATAGTCT
>NW_006499948.1:3225224-3240215 GCF_000471905.2 Amborella trichopoda | reverse complement strand
CATTGAGGCAGTTAAGATCATCACCTGAATCAACTAAGGCTAGAGTCTGGAATTCATATTCATCACTTATTACAATGGTTACTAATACAAACCATTTTTGTGTGATTACTCTATTTAATACATTTACTGATTTCCTCGTAGATGATTCGCATTGATTTATGTAATCATTGGGATGATATGATTTGCGTAAGTGGTCAAATTCAATGGCATCTGAATCAGTGTCTATTTCGGAAGTTTTATTATGGAGTTGAGGAACTTGAATTCTAGTTTTTAATCGAGTTATTTCTACCTTGACTGTATTTATTTTGGTTTTGAGTTCAGCAATAGTAGGTTCTTTTTGTGTAGCTTCATGCTGACTTATACATTTCATTATATCAAAAAAGTTATAATTATCAGGTGGTTTAACTAATGACATATGTTTTGTTTTTGTTTTGGTTAAATTAATAAACTGAGTAATTATTTCTCTTTTTTCATTAGGGTCAGAAATTTTCTCGATTAGGTCTAAAATAAGATTGTCTTCTTTTGTTAGGGTATGAATATCAGAAGTTGTGATAGGACATTTACATACTTCTTCATCTGTATCAGAACTACTATTTGTAGACCAATAGAAATCATCATTATGAATAATTCTTATAAAAGATGTATCACTACTTGATGAAGTAGTGTCTGTATCTGAACTAGTGGATGAATCATATATTTGAATGATGTCATATATTTTATTTCTGATTTGCTCATCTAATGTAACGAAGTCTAATTTTTGTTTGACTTTGCATTGGCTTTTATAATGGCCAACTTTTCCACATTTATAGCAAACAAGTAATTTTTTTCCTTTTTGATGGAATTTTTTAGACGCAAAACGTTTAGTAAATTTCTTATATTTCTTATGTTTGGTTGGAAAAGACTTATGTGGTTTTTTGGGTCGATCAATACGATGTTTTTTCCATTTATGTAATTTATGTATTTTATGTGGTTTATTCTTATCAATATGACAACCAAATTCTTAGCAGAAATCTACGAACTCTTTTTTATCACTTATGTTTTGTTTATCAAGTTGTTTCTTTAGTTTCATATCTGTGCATAGGGCTAAGTCTTCAGCACATATTTCAGAGGATAATTCACCTAAAGTATATTGAGAGTAATTGATTGTACCACTATTTTTATTTTTCAAACGTTCTTTGACCTTTTCGGCGAATAGATATGGTAGTCCTGCTACGAACTTTTCTTTCTAGTGGTCAAGATGACTATCTTCTAGTATAAGTAATCGAGAGAAAAAAACATCTTTGTACTATTTGTAATGAGATAATGTGGGACAATGTAAATTAGATAAAAGATCAGCAGTTCGAGCTGCAAGTATAGCAGTATTTCCTATGAAATCAAGGGCAATTGTATAAATAAGTGAATTCACAACATCACTTTCTGAATATACAATATCTTGGTTGTGTTCATTCTTTGCTGTTCATTGACGAGTATTTGTTAATATTTATTGTTTTGTCTGATCATTGAGATAGGAATCCCACCATCTTCTTAGCCATCCAGTAAATCCTGACAATATGGCTTTTGCTATCTCCTGATCATGGCTACCAGCCATTTTACATGCTGAAGCATACATAGTCATATTTTTCATTGTATCTAATATTCGGTGATCGGAAATTCCATCAATATTTCAATCTATAATGGTTCGACCAGTATATGTGGATGCATGACTTGTAAGGTCTTCTTCTAATTGGATATCAACTGAGGTTGGTCTCTTATAGTATGGTCGAGCACTTATCGGTTGCCAATTTTTATTATAATTAACTCGATTTATAGTATCTGGGGAAATATGATGTTCAGAAAATGCTTTTTGTATATTTGTTATTGTGTTGTCGATTGAGGGTTCAATATTTTCATTTTCTTGGAACATTATTTGTTCTTGAAGAGTCATATTATCATGCTCTGGGATTTTTGTTTTTCCTCTATCGCTGTCTGCTATAACAATATTTCCTTTAGGTTTGGGTTCTTTTATTTCTAATTTGGATAATTTGGAAATTAATTGATCCATGAGTATTTTATTATCATCACCTATATGGAATTTTTCTTTATTTAACTCAATAGGAGGTTTAAAGAATATTTGTTTCTTTTCCTTATATGTGGGAGGATGTAATAAATTTTCTATTCTAATAGTTTGTTGTCCAATAGTGTGAAGATAGAGATTCGTATAATTGTTTTGTTCAATTATATGTGGGAGTAATTCCATACGAGCTAGATTCGCGTTATTCAATTTGTATGGTGTAGCTATTGTTTCGTATACAACTATTTGGGTTGAGGATCCTATATGATCCGTGTTTGATCCTATAGAGGCTAATCCTGTAGTGGTTGTATCAGCTATTCCTTGTATTTTAAGACTTTGTTCAGGAGGATGTATAGCTTTAATTGTGTTTCCTTCGGTAGTATTGAATAATATATACTGGGTTTCCAGTGTATTTAGTTCAAAGTCGGGGATAGGAATTTGTTTTTTGTGTAAGATGTCTTTTAACCAGTCAAAGAAATTAATTTGGGATCAAAAGTTTCTACATACCATTCTCTGATATTTTTATTTTCATGGGATAAATAATCATTTATTATAAATTCATTATCCAATTTTTCTTCAAGTTGTAGTACTTGAATAAATTCTGCTTCATCGGGTTCTTCTTGAGCTTGTTTATATTGAGGGATAATAATATTATCAGATGTTCTTATTAGTCCATCAATTTGTGGTTTTATTGACGTAATAGGTGTTGTTGGAATGGTTATGATGGGAGGAATTCTGTTGTATGTCGTATCAGTTTTTCTTGCTGGTTCTGGTTCAGGTTTTCGGAAAGAATAAGTACTTGAAGTACCAGAGATAGATGAATCATCCATTGGTTGAAAAGATCTATTAGTTGTGAATTGGATTTCAATGTTTCCATCTGTATGTTCAATAATTTTATCTAAAATATTTTGGATAGATGTTTGTGATGGTTGATTTTCATTATGAATGGACCATGTTTGTGGTCAGATAATATCTGACCAAGATATTGTCTTCGGGATGATAGTATTTGATTTTTTCATATTTGTTTGAAAAAATATAGTTTGTCCTCGTGTGTCCACTTGAAGTACATTGAGACACAAAGTATTCATTACTTTGTAGTAAAGACGATATACTATGGCTATGTTTTGGGAACCTATCATCATATCCAAACCCTGAGTTTTCAAATTTAATGATAAAACATTTAATATATTTGGATCTGTAAGTGATACAGAATAATTGGGAAAATAATTAAAATAAATAGGTCCGCTACACAAACTTGATTCTACCATTCCAAGTAGTGAGTCGAAAAGTCTATTATGTCTAGGATCACGTAGACATACTAAGATGAAATTATTAAGTCCTAGGCGAGTTAAGGGTTTAACTGCAATTTGTATTAATCCTATATGAAGATATTTATAATTGTTCGTTTTATGGACTTGTAATATTTTATTTGATAGTAAGTGGAAATCTTCTTGGTTACTTGTAACAGCTAGAGTCTGTTCGACTGTTTTAATAGCATATCCTATTTTTAGATCAATTTTACCTTTTTGGTATACATCAGATATTGGAACTTTTGGTATATTCCAATTTTGAATTTGGGTTTCTATATCATTGATAATAATTTCTTCTTTATTTTTAACTCTTAGAGTACTACTAGTGGAACTGCTTAATTTATCTGATAGATTCTTAATAAATTTTTCCATTATTAGGTTGCGGTTGAGTATTATCTGGACAGTCCTCCGTGACTACCTCTTATGTCTCTTTCGATCTCAACGGCTCTACTGGCCTTAACGGTCTTTAGACAGGGTGTCTGAGCATCTCTAACCTCAATGCTCAGACCAACTTTCTTTAATGGAATAATTTATTAAGTTTCCTTAGATAAACTAATGAGTGACACTATTATTACTCTAAACAAGGTATGGCTTTGATACCATAAATGCGCCAACAGTATTAAGCTACTGTCATAAGAAAGAAAGAGTAAGAGAGCAGAAAGAAGAGAAGAGCAGAAGAGAGCAAAAGAGAAAAGAGCAAAGGTCTGGGCTGAGCTTCTTTGATCTGCGGAAGTCCTTGTCTAAGCCTGCTTCTTGGTAAGGAAGTGGAGTTATTTATAACTGGAGGAAGAGGTAGCGTAGTGATGAAGGTATTGCTCTCATTGGTTGGCTCTTCATATTGAGATAAGAAGGCTGTTGCTGCGTCGGTGGTAGGATGTAAAGCCGAAGGATGGGATGTAAAGCCGAAGGATGGGATGTAAAGCCGAAGGGATGTTGTCGTGACTCATTGATGTCGGGCTTTTGTCGAGCATGTGGTTGCGTTTTAGTGGTTGACGAAGGATTGACGTGACAAATATTTAGTCACATCACAAAGGAATCTCTTGATACTGTAGTTGAGGCTACGTGGCGATCATTCAAGGAAGGTGTTACTGTAGTTGGGGTCATATCACGAATAAAGTTGGAAGCAAGAATCTGCTTTAAGTCGTATCATGAAGATAGATGAAGCTGATGTTGATCGTATTTGGTCAGGTCGCAATATCGGGTCGTAATTATTGGTCGGGTTGCTGGCTGAAATCTTCTAACAGTGGATTGCCAGATTGAACCGTCTCTTCTGAAGTAGCAGGTGCTGTAATATCCGGAGCAAAGATATTGAGAAGATTTTGTTCTAATTCTTCAAGGGTAGCATTGGGGTGTGTTAGTCTCATCTTTTTCAAATATGCCGATAATGTAGGTAGGCTGACTGTATTATGTGCTTGTGGATTCAGGATATTATTCTGAGGAGGTATTCGTTTCAGAGTAAAAGTGGCAGGATCAGTACTAAAGATATCCCACTATTTAATTTTGATGGTTTTGCCTAGCTTAGGAATGTACTCATAATTGTGAGTATTATTTTCAAAGATGGTATAATCCCACTTGAGGATCCATGGTATTTGGTAGATGGCCATGAAATAGAGATGAAAATCATCTAGGTCAGTGCAAGTATTATGTTGTGCAAATTTGGTCTGAACAGCTTGGAAGGAGTCTGGCAGGATTTGTGTCTGGGATCCCCATAATAAAAACCAGTGGCGGAACCAGTTTGGGAATCTTTCGTAAATAGGAAGTTTGAATTGCAAGTACCAAGAGTGGGTATTATTTGGATTTTGGTATGAGAAAACCTCTTGCCAAGCTTATATATACTCAACATATTTATATTATTTGTATTGAAATTATGGGTTTAATAACTTTTTCCCTTGTAGGGGGTTACAGCCCCAATCTTCATAAGAAAGTAGTTTTTTTATTTGAAATTTAGAATAAGCATATAATTTAGTGGTTCCTTGATAAAAATGAACAATAGAAACGGAACCTGTTTCCATGAGAATGGATTCATACCACTCACGGGTCTTAACTCCGTGTGATGGATTTAAGTGGTTTACAAGGTAAAAGGGAGCCAGTTTATTTGGGTCAATTTGCGTATGGTTATCAGAAATGGGTATATCTGCCAAGAATGATGTTTCAATATAAACTGATTTTGCAGTAGTGGAGGTTTGCTTATTTGGGTATGTTGCCGGAGAGAATATCGGACTCGGGGTTTGTATTGGACTTTGAGGAGGAGTTTGTATAAAGTATTCAGGTATGTTTGTGGATCTGAGAGGTGACATAGGTGTCAGAGTCAAAGAGGGATAGCTGGGCATAAGAGGCCCAGGCATAGTGCAAGGTACTAAGTCCATGGGTTGTTTTCCTCTTTTGTTTGGAGGATTATTCATATTGTTATTCTTACTGGTAAGAAATAGTTGCAAACCATATGGAAGAGTATCTTCTTTAGGAGGTGGTGGTAAGGTACGGTCCCCCCTACAAAAATTCACGGGTAAGAAAGTCAGGTAAAGAATTAGCAGAGCCATGAAGATGCTCAATAGAGAAATTAAAAGCAGATAGAATGGCCTGCCAACGGGCAAATATTGTTTGGAAACAAGGTTTTGAACATCTTTTTGCAGAATATCTTTTTCTGCTTTACAATCGGTGCGAATAAGAAAGCGTTGGTTTAGAATATCAGTTTGAAATTTTCAAACACAGTGAATAATAGCAAGTAATTCCTTTTTAACAGTAGAATAATTTCTTTGTGTAGGATTCTAGGCTTTGGACGTAAATCGTATTAGTTGTTCTTTAGAGTCAACTGATTGTTTTAAGATGCCACCAAGGCCTAATTCAGAAGCATCGCATTCAATTATTTTAAAAGCTGTAGCATTAGATAAAGTTAAACATGGTAATTCTTTAGCTTTTAATTTAAGTCGTTGGACAGCCAGAATATGGACATCAGTCTATGGTGGAGGATTCTTTTTTAATTTGTCATATAAGGGTTTAGCATCAAGAGCTAGATTTTGATAAAAATCACTTATATAATTCAGACATCTTAAGAATCTTTGTAATTCAGTTTTATCTAAAATTTTATCAGGAAATATATCAGCAAATAGAATAGATCAATCAATTGGGATAATTGTGCCTTGATGTATATTATGTCCTAAAAATCTAATTTTTGTTTGGAAAAGATTTAGCTTTTTAGCAGAGGCTACCAATCCAGCATTTTTAATTGTATGAATGAAAGTATGAAGATGTTTAAAATGTTGTTCAAGAGATTCAGAGAATACTAGAACATCATCAATATAAAAAATCATGAATTTATAAAAAGGATTGAATATATCATTCATTATTTTCTGGAATTCAGATGGAGCATTTTTAAGACCAAAGCGCATGACATTCCATTCATATTATCCAAAAAGGACATTAAATGTTGTTTTATACTTATCTTCTTCTTTTATCTGTAATTGTCAAAAGCTAGATTTTAAATCAAATTTGGAGAAGATAACTGCATGTAATAGTCTATCTAGTAAATCTTTTTTATTTGGAATGGGATATCGAATCTATTGTAAAACCTTATTGAGGGGTTTATAATTGATAACCAATCGTGGAACTCCTCGTTCTTGTTCGGCGTTTTTGTTGACATAAAAAGCAGAGAAGCTCCAGGGAGATAAACTGGGACGTATGAGTTTCTTGTGAAGTAAATCTTTAATTTCATTATGACATGTTTGTAATAATTCTGTATTCATTTGAATGGGTCTAGCTTTTGTTGGTATTTTTGTTTCACTAAAATTTTGTTCATATGGTAATCCAACGATATGTTATTTTCTATGCCAAAAAGCAGTTGGTAGATCATTACATATTTCGTTTTCAATAAGACTTTGAGTTGTTGTATTTTTTGTATCATATCATTATGTTGGAGTTTTTCACTGACAATCTTGTGTTTGATTTCAAGTTGTAGTGATCCTATAAAGTCTTCTTTTTGTTTGATACTTTGTTTGACAGTATTAATTTCTTTGAGTTTTGGTTTATCAAAGAATTCAAATTTAATGGGGGTACCATGGATATTTGTTTCAATACTTGTATGAGAAATAGTAATTGGATATAACAGAGTGAGGAAAGGTACACCAAGGATCACAGCCTGGCTGAGTCCTTTGACCATATAAAATGGAGTAGGAAAACAATGACCTTCATTACAAATTTTAGCATTAGAAAATTTATATTTAATAAATAGTCTACTCCCATCCGCAGTGTTAAGGATTTGAGTAGTTTTATCGAAGTATTTTGTAGTCACCTGAATCAACTAAGGCTAGAGTCTGGAATTCATATTCATTACCTATTACAATGGTTACTAATACAAACCACTTTTGTGTGATTACTCTATTTAATACATTTACTGATTTCCTCGTAGAAGATTCGCATTGATTTATGTAATCATTGGGATGATATGATTTGAGTAAGTGGTCAAATTTAATGACATCTGAATCAGTATCTATTTCGGAAGTTTTATTATGGAGTTCAAGAACTTGAATTCTAGTTTTTAATCGAGTTATTTCTACCTTGACTGTATTTATTTCGGTTTTGAGTTCAGCAATAGTAGGTTCTTTTTGTGTAGCTTCATGCTGACTTATACATTTCATTATATCAGAAAAGTTATAATTATCAGGTGGTTTGACTATGGAATATGTTTTGTTTTTGTTTTGGTCAAATTAATAAACTGAGTAATTATTTCTCTTTTTTCATTAAGGTCAAAAATTTTCTCGATTAGGTCTAAAATAAGATTGTCTTCTTTTGTTAGGGTATGAATATCAGAAGTTGTGATAGGACATTTACATACTTCTTCATCTGTCTCAGAACTACTATTTGTAGACCAATAGAAATCATCATTATGAATAGTTCCTATAAAAGATGTATCACTACTTGATGAAGTAGTGTCTGTATCTGAACTAGTGGATGAATCATATATTTGAATGATGTCATATATTTTATTTCTGATTTGCTCATCTAATGTAACGGAGTCTAATTTTTGTTTGACTTTTCATTGGCTTTTATAATGGCCAACTTTTCCACATTTATAGCAAACAAATAATTTTTTTCCTTTTTGAAGGAATTTTTTAGACGTAAAACGCTTAGTAAATTTATTATATTTCTTATGTTTGGTTGGAAAAGACTTATGTGGTTTTTCAGGTCGATCAATACGACGTTTTTTCCTTTTATGTAATTTATGTATTTTATGTGGTTTATTCTTATCAATATGATAACCAAATTGTCGTCAGAAATCTCCTAACTCTTTTTTACCACTTATGTTTTGTTTATTAAGTTGTTTCTTGAGTTTCATATCTGTGCATAGGGCTAAGCCTTCAGCACATATTTCAGAGGATAATTCACCTAAAGTATATCGAGAGTAATTGATTGTACCACTATTTTTATTTTTCAAACGTTCTTTGACCTTTTCGGTGAATAGATATGGTAGTCTTGCTACGAACTTTTCTTTCCAGTGGTCAAGATGACTATCTTCTCGTATAAGTAATCGAGAGAAAAAACGTCTTTATACCATTTGTAATGAGATAATGTGGGACAACGTAAATTAGATAAAAGATCAGCAGTTCGAGCTGCAAGTATAGCAGTATTTCTTATGAAATGAAGGGCAATTGTATAAATAAGTGAATTGACAGTATCACTTTCAGAATATACAATATCTTGGTTGTGTTCATTCTTTGCTGTCCATTGACGAGTATTTGTTAATATTTGTTGTTTTGTCTGATCATTGAGATAGGAATCCCACCATCCTCTTAGCCATCCAGTAAATCCTGACATTATAGCTTTTGCTATCTCTTGATCATGGCTACCAGCCATTTTACATACTGAAGCATACATAGTCATATGTTTTATTGTATCTAATATTCGGTGATCGGAAATTCCATCAATATTCCAATCTACAATGGTTCGACCAGTATATGTGGATGTATGACTTGTAAGGTCTTCTTCTAATTGGATATCAACTGGGGTTGGTCTCTTATAGTATGGTCGAGCATTTATCAGTTGCCAATTTTTATTATAATTGACTCGATTTATAGTATTTGGGGAAATATGATGTTCAGAAAATGCTTTTTGTATATTTGTTATTGTGTTGTCGATTTAGGGTTCAATATTTTCATTTTTCTTGGAACATTATTTGTTCTTGAGAGTCATATTATCATGCTCTGGGATTTTTGTTTTTCCTCTATCGCTATCTGCTATAATAATATCTCCAAACCTAAAGGAAATAATGTTATAGCAGAAAGCGATAGAGGAAAAACAAAATTCCCAGAGCATGATAATATGACTCTTCAAGAAGAAATAATGTTCCAAGAAAATGAAAATATTGAACCCTCAATCAACAACACAATAACAAATATACAAAAAGCATTTTCTGAACATCATATTTCTCCAGATATTATAAATCAAGTCAATTATAATAAAAATTGGCAACCGATAAATGCTCGACCATACTATAAGAGACCAACCCCAGTTGATATCCAATTAGAAGTAGACCTTACAAGTCATACATCCACATATACTGGTCGAACCATTATAGATTGGAATATTGGTGGAATTTTTTATCACCGAATATTAGATACAATGAAACATATGACTATGTATGCTTCGGCATGTAAAATGGCTGGTAGTCATGATCAGGAGATAGCAAAAGCCATAGTGTCAGGATTTACTGGATGGCTAAGAGGATGATGGGATTCCTATCTCAATGATCAGATAAAACAACAAATGTTAACAAATACTCGTCAATGGACAGCAAAGAATGAACACAACCAAGATATTGTATATTCTGAAAGTGACGCTGTCAATTCACTTATTTATACAATTGCCCTTCATTTCATAAGAAATACTGTTATACTTGTAGCTCGAACTGCTGATCTTTTATCTAATTTACGTTGTCCCACATTATCTCATTACAAATGGTATAAAGACGTTTTTTTCTCTCGATTACTTATACGAGAAGATAGTCATCTTGACCACTGGAAAGAAAAGTTCGTAGCAAGACTACCATATCTATTCGCCGAAAAGGTCAAAGAACATTTGAAAAATAAAAATAGTGGTACAATCAATTACTCTCAATATACTTTAGGTGAATTATCCTCTGAAATATGTGCTGAAGGCTTAGCCCTATGCACAGATATGAAACTCAAGAAACAACTTGATAAACAAAACATAAGTGGTAAAAAAGAGTTAGGAGATTTCTGCCAACAATTTGGTTATCACATTGATAAGAATAAACCACATAAAATACATAAATTACATAAAAGGAAAAAACATCGTATTAATTGACCCGAAAACCCACATAAGTCTTTTTCTAAACGTTTTGCTTCTAAAAAATTCCATCAAAAAGGAAAAAAATTACCTGTTTGCTATAAATGTGGAAAAATTGGCCATTATAAAAGCCAATGCAAAGTCCAACAAAAATTAGACTCTGTTACATTAGATGAGCAAATCAGAAATAAAATATATGACATCATTCAAATATATGATTCATCCACTAGTTCAGATACAGACACTACTTCATCAAGTAGTGATACATCTTTTATAGGAAAAATTCATAATGATGATTTCTATTGGTCTACAAATAGTAGTTCTGACACAGATGAAGAAGTATGTAAATGTCCTATCACAACTTCTGATATTCATACCTTAACAAAAGAAGATAATCTTATTTTTAAACCTAATCGAGAAAATTTCTGACCCTGATGAAAAAAGAGAAATAATTACTCAGTTTATTTGTGGTTTTATTGACGTAATAGGTGTTGATGGAATGGTTATGATGGGAAGAATTCTGTTGTATGTCATAACAGAATTTCTTGCTGGTTCTGGTTCTGGTTTTCGGAAAGAATAAGTACTTGAAGTACCAGAGATAGATGAATAATCCATTGGTTGAAAGGATCTATTATTTGTGAATTGGATTTCAATGTTTTCATCTGTATGTTTAATAATTTTATCTGGAACATTTTGGATAGATGTTTGTGATAGTTGATTTTCATTATGAATGGACCATGTTTGTGGTAAGATAATATCTGACCAATATATTGTCTTCGGGATGATAGTATTTGATTTTTCCATATTTGTTTGAAAAAATATACTTTGTCCTCGTGTGTCCACTTGAAGTACATTGGGACACAAAGTATTCATTACTTTGTAGTAAAGACGATATACTATGGCTATGTTTTGGGAACCTATCATCATATCAAAACCCTGAGTTTTCAAATTTGTGGGACAACGTAAATTAGATAAAAGATCAGCAGTTCGAGCTGCAAGTATAGCAGTATTTCCTACGAAATGAAGGGCAATTGTATAAATAAGTGAATTTGTAAGTGATACAAAATAATTGGGAAAACAATTAAAATAAATAGGTCCGCTCCATAAACTTGATTCTATCATTCCAAGTAGTGAGTCGGAAAATCTATTATGTCTAGTGTCACGTAGACATACTAAGATGGAATTATTAAGTCCTAGGCGAGTTAAGGGTTTAACTGCAATTTGTGGATCTGAGAGGTGACATAGGTGTCAGAGTCAAAGAGGGATAGCTGGGCATAAGAGGCCCAGGTATAGTGCAAGGTACTAAGTCCATGGGTTGTTTTCCTCTTTTGTTTGGAGGATTATTCATATTGTTATTCTTATTGGCAAGAAATAGTTGCAAACCGTATGGAAGAGTATCTTCTTTAGGAGGTGGTGGTAAGGTACGGTCCCCCCTGCAAAAATTCATGGGTAAGAAAGTCAAGTAAAGAATTAGCAGAGCCGTGAAGATGCTCAATAGAGAAATCAAAAGCAGATAGAATGGCCTGCCAATGGGCAAATATTTGTTTGGAAATAAGTCTTTGAACATCTTTTTGCAGAATATCTTTTGCTGCTCTACAATCGGTGCGAATACGAAAGTATTGGTTTAGAATATCAGTTTGAAATTTGCAAACACATTGAATAATAGCAAGTAATTCCTTTTTAACAGTAGAATAATTTCTTTGTGTAGGATTCCAGGCTTTGGACGTAAATCGTACTAGTTGTTCTTTAGAGTCAACTGATTGTTTTAAGATGTCACCAAGACCTAATTCAGAAGCATCGCATTCAATTATTTTAAAAGCTGTAGGATTAGATAAAGTTAAACATGGTAATTCTTTCGCTTTTAATTTAAGTCGTTGGACAGCCAAAGTATGGACATCAGTCCATGGTGGAGGATTCCATGAGAATGGATTCATACCACTCACGGGTCTTAACTCTGTGTGATGGATTTAAGTGGTTTACAAGGTAAACTAGAGCCAGTTTATTTGTGTCAATTTTATCAAGGAACCACTAAATTATATGCTTATTCTAAATTTCAAATAAAAAGACTACTTTCTTATGAAGATTGGGGCTATAACCCCCTACAAGGAAAAAAGTTAGTAAACCAAGAATTTCAATACAAATATTTTAATTATGCTGAGTATATAGAAGCCTGGCATAAGGTTTTCTCATACCAAAATCCAAATAATACCCACTCTTGGTACTTGCAATTCAAACTTCCTATTTACGAAAGATTCCCAAACTGGTTCCGCCACTGGTTTTTATTATGGGGATCCCAGACACAAATCCTACCAGACTCTTTCCAAGCCGTTCAGACCAAATTTGCATAACATAATACTTGCACTGACCTAAATGATTTTCATCTCTATTTCATGGCCATCTACCAAATACCATGGATCCTCAAGTGGGATTATACCATCTCTTAAAATAATATTCACAATTGTGAGTACATTCCTAAGCTAGGCAAAACCATCAAAATTAAATGGTGGGATATCTTTAGTACTGATCCTGCCACTTTTACTTTGAAACGAATACCTCCTCAGAATAATATCCTGAATCCACAAGCATATAATACAGTCAGCCTACCTACATTTTCGGCATATTTGAAAAAGATGAGACTAACACACCCCAATGCTACCCTTGAAGAATTAGAACAAAATCTTCTCAATATCTTTGCTCCGGATATTACAGCACCTGCTACTTCAGAAGAGACGGTTCAATCTAGCAATCCACTGTTAGAAGATTTCAGCCAGCAACCTGACCAATAATTACGACCCGATATTGCGACCTGACCAAATACGATCAGCATCAGCTTCATCTATCTTCATGATACGACTTAAAGCAGATTCTTGCTTCCAACTTTATTCGTGATATGACCCCAACTACATTAACACCTTCCTCGAATGATCGCCACGTAGCCTCAACTACAGTATCAAGAGATTCCTTAGTGATGTGACTAAATATTTGTCACGTCAATCCTTCGTCAACCACTAAAACGCAACCACATGCTCGACAAAACCTCGACATCAATGAGTCCCGACAACATCCCTTTGGCTTTACATCCCATCCTTCTGCTTTACATCCCATCCTTCGGCTTTACATCCTATCACCGACGCAACAACAACCTTCTTATCTCAATATGAAGTGCCAATACCTTCATCACTACGCTACCTCTTCCTTCAGTTATAAATAACCCCACTTCCTTACCAAGAAACAGGCTTAGACAAGGACTTCCGCAGATCAAAGAAGCTCAGCCTAGACCTTTGCTCTTTTCTCTTTTGCTCTCTTCCGCTCTTCTCTTCTTTCTGCTCTCTTACTCTTTCTTTCTTATGACAGTAGCTTAGTACTGTTGTAAATACAAACCTACCGTCTCTCAAGTCGGTAACTTCTTACTCTTCACTTTATGTTAATACATGTGTGATTGTAATTTGTCAACTCTGCCTTCTTACTGCCCTTACGAATGGCAGTCATTTTCCAGCTTATGTATTTGTAATAATCCGTAAGTGTGTATTTCCTTCCTGTACTTCTTTTTCTTGAATCAATATATGTGATTATTATGTTTTTCCAAAATGCAATTTAAATTAGTGTTTAGCATAAAAGTTCGTAATCATACGCATACTTCTTGGATAGTCATAGACATATCTCTTATTTCTGCCATCTTTATCATCATAACATTCTTATACTATGTCAGCATATTACAACAAGTAATAGCTTACCATAGTCTAATCTTTCAATTTCTAAGATAAGGTAAGTGTTAAGTTTTGTTAACAAGAGTTTATTAAAGTTTTTAGTTTTTTGATAGTTTAGGGTGATCTTGGCTTATATATATATATATATATATATATATATGAAGTTCTACAATACTTCATCTACACTTCATCATCGTCCAAAGTTCATCACATGGTGACAATTTGCGGTAGTATTTGAATTTTTATAATTTTTGTACTAATTAGATTTATCTAAAATTAGGGGCGTGTGTACATCTGACCAAGTCTCAATAAAATAAAATATTAAAAAAGAAATAGTAATAAAATAAAATGATGAAATACCTCTGAAACTTTATAGGGGTATTTTGCATAATTTTTATCATTCAAATTATTTGTTTTGTATTTTATTCATGTGCATCTCACTAAGGCCCACACACCTACAAAATTTCAGATCTTTATGATTTGTAAAACAAATATTAAAATTCAGACATTATCAAACATCTAAGACCGTGCAATAAACTTTGAACGATGATAAAGCCATAAGTGAAGTACGGTAGAACTTCACCTATAAGCGTTTTTTTAGTGCTTTCCTCTCTCTCTCTCTCTC
>NW_006499948.1:3213661-3225204 GCF_000471905.2 Amborella trichopoda | reverse complement strand
GATAAGTAATACGTAGAGTATACTACGTATAGTAGTAGTAGTACGTACTACTACTATAGTTAGTTTGTTCTCTCTCTCTCTCTCTCTCTCTATATATATATATATATATATATATATATATATATATATATAATAAATTGGAAACTGAAGATATAATGTGAGACCCGGACTCGAATAGTGTTCAGGTCCAAGATTTGAATCCAGACCCGACCCGCCGAGCCCAATTATTTGAACCCATACCTAGATCCGTATTGGGTCTTACCCATCGGTATCAGGTCCATAGCCACCCCTATCTCTCTATCTCAGGGACCGGCGTGAAGAAGAGGCAAACAGTGAAATAAAGGGAAGCAAACAAGAGTTTTGGGGCTAAGTTTCAGCTAAATAAGAGTTTTGGGGCTAAGTTTAAGCTAAATAACTTACTGAAATAAGAAGACACTTTCATTGAACACGTGGAAGCCGGAAATACATTGTAGTCAGGTAACATTTAGCAGCTTCCTCATTGACTCTCTGCTAAATAAGAAGACACTTTCAATACAACATATGAAATAACTGAAGTCACATAGCTTTTAGAAACGAGCACCCAAGTCCCAAGCAACAACACTTATTGAAAGCCTATGACACAAACTTAATTTCTGGTCTTTTTTTTTTTGTTTTTTTGTTTTTTTTTTGGTGGAATAAAACTTGAGAAGCAGTGTTGCATCTTCAACGGCTAAGCAATCACTGGATCTGCATTCATGGCACACTGAGTGATGCATCTGTGAATGTTAGTTGATTAGGGAATCACGATACCTGCAAAATGCAAACCAAATACTGCTTTGATAACCAAAACTACCACATTAATAATCAAAGGAAAACCACCACTTAAGATTAGGGAAACCATATGGAAAAAATTACAGCTATGGAAATGTATCATCCTTTGGATCATTACCATTCATTCACTGATGGATGGTGATGGAGGGAGTTAGGCTCCAACATTGAGGTCATTCTGTATATTGGTGATAATTTCTTCACCACTATCTAATATAACTTTTTACAAGTCTTGATAAAGGGGAAAAATTTGTAGAAAAGAAAAGGAAAATAGTGGTAGAAAGGAAAATAAAGGATTTTCACCATCTTTATGTATTTTCTAAAGGAAAAAGTTTATATAAGGTTGCAATCATAAATTGTAGAATTACAGATGCACCTCAAAACTCCATTGGAAAATGTTGTTTTAGTGTTGAAAATTCCTCTAATTGATCGTCTCAACATCGAGATATATGAATATGGAAAAAAAAAAAAAATTGAGTCTTAAAAATAATGTATCGTGCAACACATTACATAGACTGTCCATTTTCAGGATTTTCATATGTTTATAGATGCACTTGATGTTAACCACTTTCGAAATTTGAAATTTTATAATTACATATGAAAATAAATTTTAAGATAATCCTAAAAATTTTTACACCAAAATTATGTTATGATAGAATTTAGTGGTGCGCCTTAATTGGATTGCTTAAGGTTGCAACCTTATAGAAACCACGCCCTTTTCTAAAACATAAAAACACTATTTTGCAAAATAGCAGACATTGCAACAGCTCTTGTTTTGAAATTAGCACACCTTATTTATATTTTCCCCATTTAGTGTGTGAATACCTCAAGTGTATTGGAAAAAATAATTTTAAATTAACAACTGCAATATTACGGTGTTTAGTATCTGTTGGGAAGGCCCTACAACTGCACTAAAAAAAGTTATTAAAAAACAAGTTACAAGCCAAGAAAACAAATTTTCTTTTTGAGCAGATTTTGGGGGATTTTGTTAACAAGTAAGGTCACAATGGGGCATTTGTAGGAATGGAATTGAGGCTAGTAAGTCAAGGTGGGTCTCCATGACATGTCGTCTTGAGTTTTATTTTTATTATAAATAGAAGATCTTATCTACAGCGTACTATTTAAAAAAAAATAAAAATAAAATAAAAATAAAAATAAAAATAAAAAAAATAAAATAATAATAAAATCGAGTTAGACTGGGCATTACAGAATCGGCTCTGACAATTCAAGGTCCGATTCCATATTATAAAACACTGGACAGAGGGATGACTCACTTCCGCAACGGAAATTGCGAGGCGTCCTTCTTCCACAGCCCTTGAGCACCCTCACCACCTGCTTCACTTGAACGATGGAAGCGATTTGGGGGGTGACCTTAGGGCAAATGCAGGTCGCCAAGTCCACAGACCTTATCCAATCACAACAAGTGGGAGAGGTGGCCTTCATGCTCAGCACACCTTTGCAACTGTTCACCAAACCGCTCACTTGCCTTTGGCACCGGGGGCTCTCGCGTCCATTGTTGGCACCCATGCACAGGGCCGCGTTGTTCAGAACAAGCAACAAGCTCACCACCACCAAGCTCACCATCTTAACCTTCTGCCATCCCAAATCCATCTCTCTCTCTCACAATCTAGTAGTCTGTCTCTCTCTTAAAATCTAGTGGGTCTCTCTCTCTCTCTAACGCATGGTGTAACTCTTAAACTTATAATGCTTCATGAGCATAGAAAAAGGAAGACTTTCTATAATGCTTTTAGTGATGGGTAGCGTTTGTATAAGGTTGCCTCTTGTAGAAGTCAGGTGCACTTATAAAATTTACTTAGAGATGTTGTTTTAACGTTGAAAGTCTTATGATGACTTCAAAATATCTTTTATCTTCAGTTAAAAAATTTAAAATTTAAAAAATGGTACAGATTGAGCAAATCAATAAACACTTGAAATTCTTGAAAACAAACGGTTTAGATAATGTTTTACCGGATGTACTATTTTTTGAATTTGAAATTCTTTTTTTCTTTCGTGTCCATTCATATCAAGGTCAAAATGATCAGTTGGAGGGTTCTCGTATGTCGAAAGATTCTCCACCGTAGGATTTTTGAGATGCACATTTCTCCACTGTTTAACGTTGCAACCTTATACAAATTTCTCCTTTTAGGGATGTGGTCCAAGTTGAAATTATGGGTACTTAGTGCGCCAAAAAACAAGTAGGAGAAAGTATTTGCTACAGGCGGGGCCGCAAGTGGCCTCGTGTGGCTGAAACCATGTCAACGCATCTGTCGTTGTCCAATTATGTGAACGGCACAAGGGCCTCAGGTTCTCATAAAGAAAAGGGTGAAGCAAGCATAAGGCACCAATCTTGTACCAAGTAAGGCACACCTTAAACCTCTATTGGAAGATGTAGATTTTGTGCTTACTATTGTATAAAAATATGTTATCCCCCTTAATTATGAAATCTAAAATTTTTACCAAAATTTTTGAAAATAAATGGTTTCGATAATGTATTATAGAATGTACTATTTTTGTGAATTTCATATCCACATATCTAAAGATTGAGATGATCAATTTGAAGGTCTTTTAGTTTTGAAAGACCTTTTTTGGTAGGTTTTTGAGATGTGCCATACTTCAATAGTGTAATGGTGACGCCTTATATAGACTTTTTCCTAAAGGAAATTGGTTATTTATAATAAATTCAATTTAAACTAGATTGAGAAAATAGCTTAAGGAAAACAATGTGATTTACATAAGGTGCCTACCATTAACAACCTAAATAAACCGCATCTTTAAACAATGGTGAAAGATACCGTTCTAGTGTCGGAAACTCTTAATGTGGCTTGAAAATCTATTTTATCCCCTAATTAAGAAATTTAAATATCTAAAAATTATGCAAATCAAACATATCTATAAATACTTAAATATCTTGGAAATGGACAGTCTAGCTAATATGCTACAAAATGGACTATTTTTAATTAGGCCTTTGTTATGATACTCCAACACATGAGTATTTCTTTAATGTACTCCATATTTTTTACACTCACTTCCTTGCTTTGTAATACAAAAATTTTTATGTAAGCACATTTTTGGTAATTAAGAGGGGTTGAATAGATTTTTTTTATAAGATATTAGTGGCATTCTATTTGTGGTTAAAAACAATTAGTACTCCATGTGAGTGATATTACACCTCAAGGTGGATGATGTCATTTTCTACTATAGTCAATAAATATTTTTCTGTCTATCGAGAATTTCTATTTTACCCTTGCTTAATTACCTAAATACTTTTAGACAAAAAAATACCACATTATAAAGTAAAAGTAATAGTGTCAAAAAATGTTGAGTACATTATGTATAGGAATACCCTAACAAAATCTAATTAAGATTTATTTTTTTTCGTATCCATAAATCTTGAAGCCTCGATAAATAATTGTAGAGTTTTCTAACATAAAAAACAACTTTTTTGTGATGCAGTATACGAGTATGCATCGCTTCTATAGTATAAGGTTGACACTTTGTTAAAAAAAAAAAATATTCACACAATCAAATTTGGAGAAAAAGATACCATAATTTGGGGTGAAGTCAAACTTGGGAGCCATCCATATGATTTGTATATCAAAACGGGGTGGCAAAAAATGTGACCACTTTCAAAGACTATTGGATCCAGCTGTGTGCGGTATTTCTTAAGAGAAGTGGAAGCAGATGAGATGTATGGATAACAATGGTGGTTGTCTTGGGAGTCGAAGTCTCTTTCCCTAAAAGTCTTTGTTTAAATTAAAGAAAAGGAGATGGGAAAGTCCACATCTCTAATGCACCAGTTGGTGCTTAACTGAACGCGTTTTCTTGGATTCTTCCATGATCTTGTGCCTTATCATGATCTATGGCCACTTTCTTTATGGAAATTAAAGTGCAGTTTCTTGGGTGTGGAATCATTGTTCCTTCTTCGCCTTTAACAATTTTTAATAAAACGGGTAGGGGTCCGATATCCCCACTTATTCAAAAACATAAAAATAAAATAATAATAATAATTGTTTGGTTCAAGACGTAGTTTATAGAAATAGTAGAGTATGACTCAATGTTTTGCAAAATTAGCCTGTCCAACTCAAAACCTGCTGGTCAAATTGGAACCAGGCACTCGCCAATTCGATTTTGGCCAGTTTTGGTGGTCTAGCCAAGTATTTTAAAAAAAATTTTAAAAAATATAAATTCATAAAAATAAAGAATTTGTTTGTAATGTGCTCTTGAATGTCTTTTTATTATTTTGGCAAGGATTGTAAAGTGTTTTGGCCGTGACTATTTTTTCCATATCTTGTTAAAGCATTTTAAAAAATACCCCCAGGCACAAATCAATTTTTTTAAGATCCAATTTTTTTCACTACTTTTTTCAGCTTCATTTGGGTGTGCTTGGCTTAACCATGCTTAGATATATTTTTCATAATTTTTTGGATTTTTTTGGTTTTTTTCTTTAACACTTTTTGAACTGGTTGGGACTTACCGGACTGGGGCGGTTCAACCAGCCGGTTTATCGGTTACCCGGACCTAGACCTTGGCCACTATCTGAGGCAAGTTCGATTTTTTGAACACCGGTATGGCTTCAATTAGATTTCATTTTTCACCAAACAGTAGTCCTACCGAGCTTCATGATGAACTCTCGGACTCGATTTTCACCAAAGGATGGGGCCTAAATCCCCAGTGTGACTTATCATTTTCTTTTCTTTTACATTTCATTTTTTGTCACATTTCATAGTTTTTACCTTGGTAGAGAATTATGAATCTAGACAATGAAATTAAACCTTAAAATGATCCATTTCATAATAACTATTTATTTTAAGCGTTCACATATATGTCAGATTTGCATTAATTTTGAAACTTTAAATTCTTGTTAGGGAATGAAATAGATTTGTAGGTCAACATAAATTTTCATTCTTGTTAGTGACTGAAATAGATTTGAAAGTCAACACAAAATTTCCTAGATCCACATGTGGGTTTTGAGATGGGGCTTTACCAAAACTCAACCAAATATACGAAAATGCTTTCTTGTTGAGTTTGGGAGGACATATTTGTAAGACAATTTGTGTTTTGAGTCAACGAGAGGGGGGAGGGGGCATACCTATAGGAATATCAAGGGCTATAGGTGGGCCGGACCGGAGCCGGTCATTGGCAGAATGGCTGAAACCTAACCTGATCCGGAATTTCTTGGCTTGGACCTGCGCATGAACCGGCCGGCCAATGAGAAAAGGAGAAGGATGACAAAAAGTTTTCAGTTCTACCCTTATTTTCTATTTGGAGGAACATCATGTTTTTCTGTAGTGTGCCACAATAACAAAAAGCCAGAAAAAGTGGAATATCAATGTTCATAGTTTGATTGATTTGTTCCGGATCCTATCCAGGACAGCTTGGTTACTTGAGAAAAATATTCAAACTCATGCCATGTATACTCATGTCCAATAGATTTTGAGGGTCTTATATGGAGGTAATAAAAATGCAGTTTCAGTTTCAATAATCTACGACAAAAATGATTAGATATTGTGTGCTATAGACATGTGAAAATGGGAGATTTATGTAGTTAAGTACAGCAGAGTGAGGATCCCCCCCATGATTGTAAGTAGGATATAGTAGTCTAAGGATGGTAAGTATGTGCATACATATAGTTGTGACTCGTGACTACATGGGTGTGATTGAAATAAATTGTATTAACAAATTATAAAACTGAGGAAGATTACACGCTAAAACCTAATGGTGGAGCTGGGTTGAGGTTGGGCCAAGGCTAGACTTAACTAGGGCTACCCCACAGGCTTCCATGCTGGGTTCGGCGAGTCCTATTAGATTAAGGGCTAGGTTCACCCATGGCTTGGCTTAAAAAGTCTACACCTGGGCCTAGTTACGAAAACTTGGGCTAGTTTGAAGCCTAATCCAGCCTATCAGCAGCTGCATAAGTGCAGGGCAAAGGCATAGTTTTGGGTAGGCTCAGACAAACCTGTTGGAATTGTAATGTTCATACCAACAACCATGACAGGGCAAAGAGGTTGATGAGATAAATGATGGTTCGAATGTGGAGGCATATTTTGATTTCCCCACTGCCTGTATAAGATTCGAGCCACTAATTTTGGAATTGAAATGCTCATTCAAAAGAATGATTGGAATAGATTCCGACGTATGTTTGTGGGATTCCGTCTTATGTAGTCATGGTTTCATGTATGGGCACAGGCCACTAATAGGGTTAGATGAGATGTTTTTAAAGGGGAGATACCAAGGGATATAGTTGTGAGCAGTTGGAGTAAATGCGAATGACAATATATTTTCCTTAGGATCTACAGTGGTTGAAAATGAAAATATTGATGGGTGGCTTTGGTTTCTAGACATTCTTAATGAACAATTTGACGAGTGGCTTAATTTGTTGGTAATAAATATTATCTCAGATTCCTAAAAAGGGTTGCAAAATGAAATTGAACGGGTATTTGTGAGCAGGGGTATTGTATGCCCCACATGGCTGAAAACTTCAAGACGAGTTTCAAGAAGGCAGTGCGCAAACATATATTTTGGAAAGCCACCCTTGCTGAACAATCTAACAAACAAGACTTGAGCCTCACCCATTTCTACAACTAGGCATAAAAATAAGGCCTGGTCCAGTGGGTTTCCATATGCAAACTAAACCTATAGTAACTAAGGACTATAGTTGTGGCCCATTGGCACCCTAATCCCTTGTTCACCAAATCATGCTAAAAAAAATGAAAGATCTTTTTGGTTGCTGTAAAGGCCTCCTCTAAATTTTTGATCTCTTTTTCGTATGCAGAAGGAAGAACAAATAAGAGTATGATGTTTAAATTTCTCATCATTATTAGTTCTCTTTTGGTCTCTCGTAACAGTCATTAAAAAATCTCCTTGCTTTAATATATTACTATTTGTTATATAAATCCAACGATAAAGTTGTAAAAAAGAATAATATCATCTTTCCATAATACTAGTTAGCGTATCCAAAAAAAGAGAAAATTTCACAAAAACACTCTAAAAGTTAGATAAAAGAATAAACATATATGAAAAGGTGAACCCAAATAAAGAAAGAAAAATAAAATATTACTTTTCATTAAATATTTTAAATTTATTTTTCATTTAATTGAATCTCTAACCAGTAGCATTGTGCAACACATATTCCATTTGGTAGTTGGCGTATATTATCCAAAATTAAAGAAGTACCTCAAAAATCTATCGGAGTTGTTTCAATGTTGAAAAACCCTCTAATTGAGCATCTCGACATTGAGATGTAAGAATATGAAATAAAAAAAAAAGATTCTGAGTCCCCAAAATAGTGCATTTTGCAACACATTATGTAGACCAACCATTTTTAATATTTTTCATATATTTATTGTAAGGACCCGGACTTTCCCGAAGTGACGGTTACGTGCACAGCTAAGCGCAGGTAGGCGAATATGAGTGAGTGGACGCGCGTTTAAGCGTACGAGCGAGTAGACGAGTCCACGAAGAGCATTGGTGGAAGTGAGCACACAGTTATGCGTTGGTGAACTGATGCATGAGAGTGCGCGTAGAGAGAGCGATTGGTTAAATGCACCATTGAACACAGCAAGCGTGCAGTTGAGCATGGGCAAATGTGTGCGCTGATAAGCGCGGATGGGTGAGTGCGTGGGTGGACATGAGCGCACTTGCGAGCGCGGGTGGCTGGACACGCATTGAGGGTGCGGGCCGATGAGCGCCCCGCAGGGCGCGGGTGTGTACAGTAGTTTAGAGAGCGCCTTCTCTCTCATGTTCTCTTTCGCTCTATGCATGTGTGCCATGTGGCACATGCATGCTGCACCCACAGTCATGATGTCTCCCACGGTTGCTCCCTGTCTCTCCTCTTGCATGCCACTTGTCAATTGCCATAGGTAAGTGGATCTGGTTTCCATGTTTTCATGCTTTAGATTAATTCATGTTTACTTAGCTTATCATAGTATAAAGTTTAAGAATGAATATGGGTGTGGAAGTATGTTACTGAAATTCTGCTAGAATGTGCTTTGTTTTTCAGAAATGTGGCTTCGATTTGAGAAATTATTTGAGGACCCTATATATATCCTTAGATCATGAAAGTTTGTGAAAAGGTATTTCATTGAGTCTAATTTATCATGGAAAATACCTCTTGTTAAAATCCATTTTGGTTTAAAATTTATTTACCATTTTTTGAAGTATGTCAGATTTATGAAATAAAATTCCAGGGATTTTATGTATTTTTGTGTGGAGTTTTTTACTAATAAAAACATATCAAAATGATGTCAAATTACTTCTAAATGAAAGATAAATGAATATAGTTTGAAAATTATTTTGGAATCATGATTAAATTCCCTGTGGTTTAAAAGTTATGATCGTTTTCCTATGAGTATGTCATCCTGGATTTTCTGCTGTAAAAACAAGAACTTTTCTAAATTGTTACGTGTCTTGTGTGGAACTGTTCACTGACTAAAACATATCAGAATGAACTTAAACCACTTCTAAATAAAAGATAAATGAGTCTATTTTAACAATGATTTTGGAATCATGAAAAAATTCCATGTAATTTGAAATCTATGCTGAATTTCTATGAGGACTGGGTTTTCTGCTATAAAGACAAGAACTTTATTCAAAGACCATCAAACAGTTTGATAGGCCTTAAACCAAAAATTAGGGTTACCCCCTTCACGAAAATTGTGGTTTCATGAGTATAGATTGTTATGAAAGTGGTCTCAAGTCTAAATGGTTTCTAAACTTTATGATATGCCTTTAAATGGTGAACTGCATTCAATGTGAAAAATCAAAAAATAATATGAAGATGCCCTTTGAGCTAATGAGCTTGATGTTATGTAATATGCTTTAGATAAATTATTATTTTATATGAACTTGTCTATGTTATGAGATCAATGTGAAAGGCTGTAAGACATACCATAGATGTGATAGGAAGTACTATACAATGAGTCATCCATTGGTAGTGTAATATGATATGATATGAGACATGTTCTGTTATGAAATAAAAGTAAGCTCTGTTATGAAATGAAAGTATGATCTGTTGTGATATGAATGCATGATAATGAGTATGCTCTGTTACGATACAAATGCATGTAGTAAGACATGCTCAGTTATGATATGAATGCATGATAATGAGATATGCTCTGCTATGATACGAATGCATATAGTAAGACATGCTCAGTTACGATATGAATGCATGATAATGAGATATGCTATGTTATGATATGAATGCATGTAGTAAGACATGCTCAGTAATGATATGAATACATGACAATGAGATATGCTCTGTTATGATATGAATGCATGTAGTAAGAAATACTCAGTTATGATACGAATGCATGATAATAAGATATGCCCTGTTATGATATGAATGCACGTAGTAAGACATGCTCTGCAAAGATGTGATATGCACATGCTCTGATATGATATGTACATACTCTGATATGATATGAAAGATGCTATGTGATAAGGCACTATGCAACAGGTCATCCGTTGGTAGTGGAATGAAATGAGATATGTGCATGATTTTGAGATATGCTATGTGATAAGACACTACGCAATGGGTCATCCGTTGGCAGTGTAATGAAATGATATGTGTGCATAGTGGTAATAAGACATGCTTATGATATGATATGTATGCATAATGGTAATAAGACATGCTTCTGATATGATATGTATGCATAATGGTAATAAGACATGCTTCTGATATGATATGTGTATGTGTGCATGGCAACATGCTGCTGATATGATATGTGTGCATGGTGGTAATAAAACATGCTTTTGCTATGATATGTGTATGTGTGCAGGGCAACATGCTGCTGATATGATATGTGTGGGCATAGACGATGAGATATGATGTGTGAGCATGGACTTGCCGCACGATGAAATGTGATGTGTGAGCATGGACTTGCCGCACAATAAGTAATGATATGAGAGCACGGACTTGCCACATGATGAGACCTTTTCCTGACTCCCGATGGTAGGAAGGGAGCTAGGATGTGATATGGATTTGGGAGGCTCGCGCCCCCCAATAAATATATCGGCACTATCCATTTGGAGCCCTTTGGTAGTGTAACGCCCTCTAGCGGATATGACAATGTCTTGCAAGGCCAAGAGCTTATCAAAAGCCCCAAAAAGTGTTGAGGACTGTATATGCATGTGTAAAGGTATTACGAAATGGATCATCCATTTGTCATTGTCTTCCCTCTTGAGTGATGGTAGAAGTTCTAAGCAACGCGATTGACTTGGCCTGATGGATAGGGCTTCTACTTCGGGACTAGGTACATTAAGGAGTGAGTTAGTTGGTAATTATTGATGCTTGCCTAAATATGTTGATCTGTAATAATATGTATGGTCGAATAATTTGATTAATCTCTGCTTCATATCATTTATGATTGTGCTCCATAAATTAACACCTGTTCCTTCAGCTTTCACCATTCAAACCACTCAAGAATATCTTATGCTTGAGCACTATAAAACTCAAAAGAATACCAAATCATTCACGATGTACTATAAATAAGTAAAGTGTTCACCATTCAAACCACAAAACCATCAAAAATTCATTCCTACTCCTTCAGCTTTCACCATTCACACTACTTAAAAATATCTAATGCTTGAGAGAGAGAGAGAGAGAGAGAGAGAGAGAGAGAGAGAGAGAGAGAGTACGTACACTACATATAGTATAATAATAATTAATTAATAGTACTAGTTATTACTACTAAGTAAAGTAAAGTAAGTAACGTAATAAGTAAGTAGTAAGTAATATT
>NW_006499948.1:3189702-3213641 GCF_000471905.2 Amborella trichopoda | reverse complement strand
AGAGAGAGAGAGAGAGTTCCAAATCACATTAATGTACAAATATATTAAATTGAACATTGTTATTCCATAGAAAATAGAGAACTATAAGTGTATACGATTATAAGTATATAGATACCATAAAACAAATACCCATTCCTTTTACAAAAAAAGGAGGGAAAACATCAATATCATAAATAAAATTATACATATGAGAGTAATTTGTTAAACGTCTGCTTTCTCAAGGACCATAGCAATAGATTTGCGCTTCTCTTATTCAGGTAAAGATGCATCTACTCCATCAGCAACACAAGCATCTGGCCTCTGAGACACTAATCTTTTAACCACATGCTTCCTATCTTCACCTAGAATTTCATCACACCACTCTAGATAGCTGCATCCAGCCTCATTCTAGTGGTTAACAAGATAACTATGTGTTAGATATATGCTTACAAATGAACACTAATATGCTTCTACATTATGTTAATAAATGAATATTACATACCTTCCAGTTAGAGCATTTATAGAAATGCATATTGCAGTTATCGTGTGTCTTTGATATAAATACACGCATCCGACCACATCCTGGTTTGCGTTTACAAATCCTTGGAGGGAATTGGTTGTCGAGATCAATTCTATAAAGAAGTCACAACGAATATATTAAAAACTTCGTCACAACCATTTCAACAATCAATTTTTTTGTCTCAGCCCAAAAGAAAAATATTGCCCATACTGATTTCATTCTTATATGTTACATCTCAAGCCATCCAAAGAGGAAGGAGATTCAGAAATGACATCTTCTCACATGGATGGGATTGTGTTTTCTTTCTCTCTAGATTATAAAATGGCAAAGAAAAGAAAGTTGGTTATTAAAAAGACATGGATGTTGATCTCTCTCACTAGATTATAAAATGGCAGAGAAAAAGCAAAAGGGGAAAAAAAGAGAGGGAGAAAGACAATTGAAAAGAAAAAAAAAAAGTTGCAACAAATGTATTCTACAATTCATTATAAGGAGAATACGAATCCTATTTCCAAGAGAAAGTGATTCATTATACGGTGCATCAGATTTTCAAAGGATGATTCAGTTAAAATGATCAGATGAGATCAAATGGTCTAATCTCACTCTATCATATCCATGGATTGCATTAGCCATTGAAGTGAAAAGAGTTATTTTGAAACTCAAAAGTTTGGAACAATAGGCCCAAGCATTTGCCAATGGGGAAAAAAAAATGCAACAGATGGATACTACATATTTGTGATGTAAATTCAATGCAGTAGGAAAACCTCAATGGGAAAAAAAATGCAGCCCAATGGGAAAAAAAATACAGAAAAAACCCCAATGGGAAAAAAATGCAAAAAAAGCCCCAATAGGAAAAAAATGCAAAAAAAACCCCAATAGTTACTACAAATTTGTGATATAAACTCATTTTAACTGATCAAATACACACACACACATACAGAGAGAGAGAGAGAGAGAGAGAGTACCTATAAACTCATTTACACTGAAATTAGAAACACAGTTTATTTCAATTTTAATAATACCAATCATATTTTTTCTCAACCTATGGAAACATATTAAAAAATTGCAACACATAAATACTACATTTGTGATGTAAACTCAATGCAATGCGGAAACAAAATGTTAAAAAAACACCAATTGTTACTACAGATTTGTGATAGAAACTCATTTTTAACTGAGCCAAATACAGAGAGAGAAAATA
Source organism: Amborella trichopoda (assembly GCF_000471905.2). Next base: position 3,211,944 of record NW_006499948.1, on the reverse strand, counting down.
CCTATAAATTCATTTAACTGAAATTAGAAACACAATTTATTTCAATTTTAATAATACCAATCATATTTTTTCTCAACCTATAGAAACATATGCAAAAATTACAACAAATAGATACTACAAATTTGTGATATAAACTCAATACAGCAGGGGCCTAATGAGAAAAAAATGCAGAAAAACCCCAATGACTACTACAGATTTGTGATATAAACTCATTTTAATTTGTCAAATACAGAGAGAGAGAGAGAGAGAGAGAGAGAGAGAATGCCTACAAACTCATTTACAGTGAAATCATAAACACTGTAAATGTATGAGATATTCATGGACTTATAATAAGAACGGTACAAAGAACATTAAAGCCTTAATGGACAAATGTTTTGTACATAAAACATTCCTGGATCTTAATGAAAATGTTTCTTGGAAAGGTTTACAAAGAATCTCGTCAGATCATTCTCCAATTATTTTATACTCTTGCCTTATGCCGAAAGCAAAAAACGTCCCGTTTCGGTTTCAATATGTTTGGACTGAGCATCCTGATTTCTTGGATGTTGTTAAAGATGTATGGCAAGAACAAATCACAGGATCACCTATGTTTAGGATTGCAAAAAACCTTCAAATGCTTAAGAAGAAGTTGAAAGTGTGGAACAAGAATATCTTCAGAAACATGGACACGAATATTGTGTTAGCAATGATTGAATTGGGTGATATCCAAGAATTACAAAAAGTGGTTGGGACCAATTCTATGATTGATGAGGACGAACTTATGGCCAAAACAAAGGTTCACAATGCCCTTGCAATTCAAGAAAAATTATGGGTTTTCAATTCTAGAATTAGACGGTTACAATTAGATGATAGAAATACAAAATATTTCCACTCAATGGCAAGAATTTGAAAATCAAAAAATTTTATCCATTCTCTGAAGATTGAATCAAACCAGGAATTGGGAGATCTTAACTCAATTGGATCTTATTGTGTGGAATTTTATAAAAAAAAATTTCAAAGCTAAAGGTTGCTCCATGAATAATGATCTCTTCAACCTCATACCAAATATGGTAGACCTGACGAATAATAACTTCCTCGAAGCTGTTCCCTTGCCCTTAGAAATAAAGATACTGTTTTTCAAATGGATGCCTATAGTTCACCCGGTCTAGATGGGTTTAGTGGAATATTCTAGAAACATTGTTTGGACATTGTGAAGTATGATGTTTGTCGGGTTATACGAAGCTTTTTCATTGATGGATGTATTCCTAAGGGCTACAACAATAATTTCATTACGTTAATCCCCAAGGAATAAGGTGCTGATACCTTGGCAAAGTTTTGGTAGGTGCTTTCCTCAAAGGCAGACAAATATCTTCAAATATTTGCATGGCTTCAGAACTGCTAAATTCTTTTCCAAAAAAGAGTCATGGGGGACATTGTGGGCTGAAGATTGATTTTCAAAAAGCATATGATTCACTTGAATGACTTTTCCTTCTTGAAGTTTTGAAGAGATTTGGGTTTACAGCGAAATTTGTGTCTTGGGTAAAGCAAATTCTGCATTCAGCCAACATTTCTATTCTGGTAAATGGTGGGCCGTTTGGGTTTTCCCAGGTAGAGAGAGGACTCAGGCAAGGTGATCCTCTAGCACCTCTTCTGTTTATTTTATTAGAAGAGGTTTTAAGTAGAGGCATTGCTAATATGGTTCAAAAGAAAATAATATGCACTTTGAAGGGACCTAGGGTTGTGGTTGTACCATCATACCTTATGTTTGCAGATGATGTATTCATTTTTGTGAAAGATGACATCATCACCTGAAATGATCTAAGGCTTTTCTTTTAAATTTCCAAGAGGCTTCGGGTCTAAAAATATTTTGTTCCAAATCAGAGTTATTTTATGGATCAATTCCTCATTCCAGACAATATGCTATCAAAAGATTGTTAGGAGTTTCTATTGGACGCTTACTTTTCAAATACTTAAGTGTGCCGATTTTTTTAGGAGTCCCAAAAGCAAGATTATTGAGACCTCTACTAGAAAGAATTCGTAATAAATTATCGGGTTGGAAAGACGAGATTTTAAGTTTCGCAGGAAGGTTACAATTGGCGCGTTCTGTTATTGCGAGTATTCCTATTCATTCCTTTGCTATCTGTCAATGGTCAGCAAGTCTGATAAAAGAGATGGAAACACAGATGAGGAACTTTATTTGGACTGGGAATCACGAGTTATAAAAAAGAATAACAGTCTCTTGGGATAAAGTATGTAAACTTATCAATGAAGGTGGCTTGGGAATAACAAGCCTAAGAGATGTTAATCTCTCTATTTTGAAGAAGTTGGCCTGGAATATTTTAAACAAGAAAACAATTTGGTCAAAGTTCATTTTTGCCGAATATTTTCAGGAGGATGCTTTTGTGAGATTGACACTGCAGGTTTCTTCTGTGAGGCCTGGTTTATTAAAAGTATGGCCAAAATTACTTTCCGGATGTGGATGGATGATTGGAAATGGTTCATCTATTGATTTTGGGAAGGATGTGTGGTTTTGAAATACATCACTTGCTTCTCAATCAGGTCTTCCATTATTAGCATTCAAGAACTCAAAAGCAAGGGTGTCACACTTCCTCTCAGGTGCCCTCAAAAATGTTGTTTTCCTATGGTTAACTCTACATTTTTAAATGAATTCTTAAGAGTTGCATCTGGGATTGATTTACCGTATGCCCCTATACCGGATCAAAGAATTTGGAACCATACTATCTCTGGTGAATTCTCAACTATTTCTGCTTCGGAGTTCAGTAGGGAAAAATGATGTAATTCATATTGGAACGCTTTGGTCTGCTATAAGGGCACCCATCCCAGAGTTTCCTTGATGAGTTGGAAAGTTGCAAACAATGCCATTGTTATTGATGAGAAAATTAGGTCTATTGGCATTCTTTTAGTTTCATGGTGCTCACCATGTGGAAATAGCATGGAAACTAGGGACCATTTATTTGTTACTTGTTGTTTTGCTAATAGCATGTAGAGCTGGTTTTCTAATTTGTTTGGATTACCTCTTCCCAGTGACATGTCTTTTGAAGCGTTTAGCAAGAAATGGAAAAGACAAGGATGCCATGACAAAACAAAGGATCTAGGGATTATTGGATGGTCTCATATCATCACTGCAATATGGATGTCCAGGAACAAACGTCGATTTGATGAAGGGCGGCCAATGTCTCAACTTCAATGGTCAAAGAAATGGATTATGGAGCACATATCTTCAATAACTTCTAATTGGAGAGACAAAGTTTTTGAGTGATTTATTACTCATAAGAAGGCTTCGTATAACCCAAAATCCAGGGAATGATCCGTTCATCTTGGAGCTGGTATGGCTTCCGCCTATGTCTGGATGCATCACACTCGATATAGATGGATGTTCTAAGGGGAATCCAGGAAGGTCGGGTTTTGGAGGTATATTAAGAGATTCTTCAGGACTCGTGCTTGGTTCTTTTTTAGGACCTATTCCTATGGGAACGAATTATCTCACAGAGCTTAATGCATTTATTTATGGCGTCGAATATGTCGTTAGAAAAGGTTTCACAAATGTTTGGATTGAATGCGATTCTTTTGGTATTATATTGGCCACAAGATCCAGTTTGGTACCTTGGTGCATTCAAACCAGATGGAAAAATGCAATGCCTTCCTTCAACAAAATCTCATGGAAGCAAATACCGCAGCTGACAAAATGGCGAACATTGGTTGCCATATGTCTGCATATCGAGAGTGGGATACATACCCAAATTCTATTGGATATCATATCTCATAGGATGCAGCTGGTAGACCGAGATATAGATTTAAGTAATGGATTATGTGATGAAGAATCAGGTTTATAAATTTGTCCTGTAGATTGATCATGGGAGTGTGAGTTTCGTGTTTTTGTCATGACTTCAGTCTTCATCACTACCGGTTATGCTGTAAAGAAGCCTTTTAAGTGATAAATATGAAAACATTAAGATAAACAATAAGAGAGAGAAATATGTGACATGTGAGGCACCATAACTACTCACACGTACCAACATCTCCCAATTGGCCATAAGGGCCAGATACAATAAAATATCATAAAGTTTATACCACTTAGTGGATTTAACATTCATGAGTATATCCTTATGATGAGGCTTTTCGTGCTAGTGCGGTTATAGCTCTCATAACAAAAAATATCCAAAGTCATGTCATGGGGATTTTCACACTAATGCGAATTTTCTCTCATAACCAAGACATCAAAGAAAAATATCTCATTTGGGAGTTCCTGACTTAAATATTCTTAAGTCTCATCAAACCTACATGCTTTGATAATATTTATGCACTCAATCCCTTTGTTAAAGGGTCTGCAATCATATTTGAAGATGGCAAGTAACTTATAGTTATTTCATTCTTTTCAATAATATCATAAATATAATGATAATCAATTTCAATATGTTTACCCTTAGAACTATAGGCTCCATTTCTAATTGATAAGATGACAACCTGATTATCACAAAAAAATTTAACAGGTTTGTTGGCTATATCTATCTTCAAATCATTTATGAAGCATTTAATCTAAACAGCATAAGTTGTTACAAGCAATATACTCAGCTTCCATAGTATACTGAGCTACACAATCTTGTTTCTTGTTAGACTAAGAAAAACATCCACCTCCAAAGAGGAAACAAATCCTAAGGTTGAATTTATATCATCTAGGTCTCCTGTAAAGTCTGCATCAGAGTACCCAGTAGCCTCTAAGTTGTCAGCTTGAAAGCACAACTTGTAATTTTAGTTTTCAGAATATATCTAAGTATCCTTTTTACGGCTTGCCAATGAACCTTCACAGGATTACTTTGAAATTTACTTACAAGACTATATGCATGACTCAAATCAGGTCTTGTACACAACATGTCATAATTTATGCATCCTACAGCTTGAGCATATGGAATTCTTTCCATTTCAGCTTTGTCACTATCATTTAATGGACACATTTTCTTTGACAATTTCAAGCCTTTACAAATGGATGTATCTATGGGCTTGCAATTTTCCATCTTAAATCTCTTAAAATACTTTTTAGAAAATTTTCTTGAGATAAACATGGAAGTCTTGAACTTCTATCTATTGTTATCTTAATGCCCAATACATATGAGGCTTCTCTTATATCTTTCATCTCAAAATGAGAACTTAGTCATGATTTGGTATCGTTAATCATGCCAATATCATTACCAGCTATCAAACTATTATTTACATATAGTGACAATATAATAAAATTGCTTACATTATTCCAGACATATACACAATGGTCTACAATATTGGCTACATAACTAATTTCAGTGATTGCATTATGAAAGTAATGTACCATGGCCTAGAAGATTGTTTTAAATCAAATAAAGAGTTTTTAAATTTATATACTTTGTCTTCTTGACCTTTAATTACGTGTCCTTCTGGTTGTTTCATGTAAATATCCTCCTTTAATTTTCCATTTAAGAAAGCTTGGTTAGATACATTGATCTCGCCCTCCGGATCTAGATGATCTGGCGGGCACGTAGCTTGGATTTTTAGGGAACCCTAGACTTGAGATCGCTCTCTCAAGAACCTTGCTCAAGAGCAAGGGCAGGTATTCCAACTAATGAGAGAGGAATTTAAGGTGGGTTTAGGACTTACTCGGGCTGGCTCCCATAGGCGTCCTCTTAGATCACGAAGAAAGCCTCCCAGCTGCTTTAACTGGTTTGGAAGCGCCTTCCTTGACCTGTGATCACCTTGTTTTGTGCATAGCACTAACATTGTTAATTTTCAAGACATGTGGGCCAAAGGGACCCACCCTTGTCTTAGTGTTCATATGAGAGGGTGAAGAAGTGGAAGGTTCAAATAAGGATAAAAAAGAGAACGGAACTTGAGAAAGGGACGAGACTAGTATGATAGCTGGATAGTGACCGACTCGGAGTGGTAGCAAGACGGGCATAGTACTAAGGACCAGCGCGACAGTAATATTACTCGAAACCCAGGCCGATAGGACTGTCCTACTCTGGTGTGGCAGCAAGACGGGCATGGTACTTGGGACCAGCACGGCGGCAATACTACTCGACAACCAGACCGCTAGAACGGTGCTAGACTGAGTCAATCCTCAATCAAATGAGAAGAAAAGAGAATGAAGAGAAGGTGCGAGGCGGCGGAGAGATGGGGTCACGACAGCACTAGGCATTGCCACCCACAACCGTGGAGTAGCAGTGTCGCGGCCTTTGCACGGCGCTAGACACTACTACTCACAGCAAGAGGGTGAGTGGTGAACTACGGGTGGCGCTGGGCGTCGCCGTTGGCAACACGAGAAGGCAGCATATCAGTGCGCAGGTGGTGATAACCTCTTGTGAAGCGCGTAGCGATAACCACTTGTGAAGCATACATCAATAATTCTTTCTAAAGCGCGCGATGATAGATGTGGGACTCATAGAGGACCCTGCACACGGTGATAGGCACCAAGCGCATGAAGAAAGCTCATAGACGGCGATAGGCACCGAGCCCACGGAGAAAGCTAGCGGACGGCGATAGGCACTGAGCGCACGGAGAAAGCTCTCGGACAGCGATAGGCATCGCTGTCTGCGGTAGACAGAGGGTGCAATAGAGGAGCCCGCACACGACAATAGGTATTGCCACGACCCTTCGAGGCCGGTGATAGGCATCGCCATCTGTGATAGGCGTGCAACAGGATGAGATCCCTGCACACGGCAATGGGCTTCGTCGTCTGTGCTCCTCATTGTGGTGTCAAGAACACATTTGTGGACGGCGATGAGCAGCACCGTCGGCAAACCACGTTGAGAGATAGAGACAAACGGAAAGGAAGGAGAAAGGAGCTTGCGCATGGCGCTACCATCACCATGCGCGACCTATGAAACCACAGGGAGGGAAAAAGGAAAGAGGCATGCACGGACTGCCACTGCCGTGCATGGCCTCTGAGAGAAGCTCAGACAAAGAAAAAGAAGAAAAGAAAAAGAAGAGCGAGAAGATTTACTTTGAGCCTAGAGGTACCGATCCAAAATTTTCTCTCTCCTTTCTCTCTCTTTCTTCAAATGTGACCCAATAATGAGAAGAAAGAGAAATTTTGTTAAGAAAAGTTCTACCCAAATAGTACGTGGTATATATAGAATTGTACCCAAATATGGGTAGATTGATCAAAATTAAACCTAATTGTTAAAAATTAAGATTTAACTGAATTAAAAGAAATTATAAAATAGGGTGCAATTTGTGAAACTCCAAAACAATCCTTGTGCTGCCCTAGAACGTGTGTGATTTTTTATGGATGATCCAGGGTTGTTCTGATACCTGCTTGATCGGAAGATAATTGTTTTCTTATAGGGCTGGGCATGGCGATCGATTTGATACCAACTTCGAGCCATGGATCATGTATTTAGGGCACGATCATGCGTCTTGAAATTTGGATGAATCTTGAAATTTTGGATCGATAGTGTGCTCGTTTCTTGATGTTTTTACTTGATTTCTTCGTTGGATCACACTGAGCATGCCATCACGATCGCGTGGCAACAAATGTAGCTCGATTCCATGTCTAAACAAAGATTTTGTAACTTCGAAGTTTTGGCCAGAATTTAGAATTTCGGCACCAAAATTTGTAGTCACTTCATCTTTGTGTGTGGAATCCGACCGTTCATCATGTATGGGGTTCGGACTAAAGATAACCCTAGATCTTATACATGCGATATAACAACGTTCTTATCGATCGGGTCTGCGAGTGGCATGATTTGTCTGCTCGAGCGAGGTGCGATGTTGTTGATTTTCCTGTAACTTTCTCATGGATCAGCAACTTTTCTCTAGCTTTTCTTCACGCTCAAGCATTGTCGCGGGGCCTGCCACATATCGAAAAGCTCCTCTCAACGAGACGAACATGTTCCATCAAGTTTGAGCGCGATCTGATCTCAGACGAGGGAGATATAAGCATCGCAAGTCACTATTCATGACTGTCCGTTTAATGGAGTCTAGTTGCTGGGTGGCCGCACAGGAATAGTGTGCGGCTCCTCCTGTTTCAATCTTTCACCTATAACATTTTTGCAGAGTGTCCGTTTAAGGTGAAATTTGACCCCCTGAGGGTTTTCATCCGGGTCGGATCCAATGGTAGTGGTTTCACAGCAAATTGAGACATCAAAAATATAGGTCTAGTTATAGGGTCCATTTCAGGATGCTAGAGGCTAATTCTTCTGAAACCGTTTTTCAGTCTGCGCTGCTTTATACATGTCGGAATGCGACAAAACTTGGCAGGAGACTTTTTAGAGTCCCTATGAAGATCTTGACCAGTTTTGGGGCCAATATGAGACTATTAGAATTTCCACTATTCGTTAGGCTTAATTAACCGAGGACCCATGATGATAAAAAATGTCTTCCAAGAGCATGCCCCTCCAAATGTTGTACTTCGAGAGAAGCAAGAAGTACAATCATTCAAGAAATTTCCCTTGGCTAGCCATAAGACTACGTAAACACTGAGGAGATCCACGTAATAGTAACTACGATGCTCGGACATCTGGACGCAATGTACGGGTCCATCCGTGGAGGCTTTAGGGGGAGAAGAGACTTTTGGATGGATCTGTAGAAGTCCTCACCTTTGAGGGACTATTTACGATTTTGACAGCTTGAGGATTCCTCATTGGTCAGAATCAGGCCTATCTGGTGGCCAAGTGCTATGAACCTTTAGTCGGCATTGTTTGCTGCTACACCAGGTTTTCTTTTGATGATCAAGGTATCTCTATAGGTCCCATCCAATGGGGTCCAGTCGAGGGATTCTGACCTGTCCGAAGATATGGGCTTGTCGGCTAGGGGGAGTTTTTGCGAGGCGACCTCATGAGGCCCATCCTGCTGGGTCCAGTCGAGGGCTTTTTATGGGCATGTCCTGAAGATCTGGGCCTATCGTCTGAGGAAGGTTTTTGGCGAGGCGATCTCATGGTGAGGAATAACCCTGAAGTCTCTGGCAGGTTAAGCCCTGATTTTGTCAGTTTCTTGCCTTCGTGGGGATCTTTAGCATTTTGGAGGGAACTTTCGGTTGTCGTCCTCACCCTTAAGGACTCTTGTTGTTTTTGGAGGTAAGGTGTGGGAGATCTTATGAGTCTCTCACTCTTGGGTGAGCCATTTTACGTTGTGATTGGATGCTGGTAGTTGAGGATTTTGCATATACCTCATTAACTAGAATTATGCTTGTTTTCACAATTGGCTGCCGGCTGAGGTTGTGATGTTGTGTCAACCTATTTTTGTTGGTCCAATCACCCTTTACGGGTTTTCACTTGAATAGGGGAAGTGGATCCGTAAAGACAGTTTTCACCAACTTCCTTTATTTTTGGGCTCTTTTACTCATGACCTTGTGGCCATGTCCACCCTTTTCATCTGTTTTTGCTCACGGTGCCCTTTGAGGTTTCACCATGCTTAGGTTTTTGTTTTCACGAAATGTTTTTACTCATGGTTTTGTGACCATGCCCATCCTTCATTTTTGCTCACGCTGTTCCCTTGTCAAGGTGTACACCATGCCCATTTTTTTCGTGAAGGCATGTATAAGGTCATGCCTTTGAGACCTGTGCAAAGCCTTTTAACGTCATGCAGCCAGGACGTGCACTATAGTTTAGGGTCATATAGCTAGACCATAGTGGTGATGAATGGCAGTTTGTGGAGGCCGTAGAGTGAGTATGGTGGTGGTTTTAACTCACTTTGGGGAGTACGAGGCTGCTTATGAAAGATGAAGATGTATGAATGGTGGGTGAAAAATGGTGACCCACTAGCTGATGATGAGTATAGATGGCGAGATGGTTCGTTATTTTGTGAACATGGGTGAGACTCACTAGGGAATGATGAATAGTGGTAGTGAAGTGAATGGTTCACTGGGGAATTTATAAAGGTGGTGTGCACACACAAATGGGTCGGTTAGGGAAGGCGTGCGTGAAGATGCACGTAAAGGGGGTGTGAGCGTATGTGAAGGTGAGTTTAAGGTCATGCCTCCTGGACTTGGGAAAAGCAGTTTAACGTCATGCGGCCAGGACGTGTACTATGGTTTAAGGTCATATAGCTTAGACCGTGGTTTTGCAGTTTAAAGTCATGCAATTAAGACCATACAGTTTAAGGTTGTGCAACTAGACCCCCGCTACAGTTTAACATCATATAGTTTGGACCGTGGCTGTGCAGTTTAAAGTCATGCAGCTAGGACTAGGCAGTTTAGGGTCGTCCAACTAGACCTCCGCTGCAGTTTAAGGTCATGTAGTTTGGACCATGGTTGTGCAATTTAGGGTCATGTGGGTAGGAGGACCAAGACTGTGCAGTTTAAGGTCATGCAGCACGGACCATGGCTGTGCAGTTTAGGGTCACGTGGCTAGGACCAAGGCTGTACAGTTTAAGGTCAGGCAGCTAGGACCAAGGCTGTGCAGTTTAAGGTCACACAATATGGACCATGGCTGTGCAGTTTAAGGTCATGTAGCACAAACCAAGGCTCTGAAGTTTAAGGTTATGCAGCATGGACAATGGTTGTGCAGTTTAGGGTCATGCGGTTAGGACCAAGGCTATATAGTTTAAGGTCATGCAGCACAGACCATGGCTGTACAGTTTAGGGTCATGCAGCTAGGACCAAGGCTGTGCAGTTTAAGGTCATGCAGCACAGACCAAGGTGTGGGTCGCACGTAGGTGAAGATGCATAGGCCTGTGGATAGTAATCTGACTCCCTGGGGATAAAAATAGCTAAGGCTATACACAAGCAGAGAGCATTTAGATGAAGATGGTGGCCATAGGAGGAGTGGCAAATGGAGGCAAACTTCACTAGGGATTAAGAGGGCAAGTGTAACTCCCCGGGGATAACGAGTAATGGTATGCATGTAACTCTGCTGAGAATTACAGGTCAAAGCACATATGCAACCCCACTGGGGGTTGAAAGGATAAGAATGACCCTAACTCCTTGAGGATGTTGATGGAATATGCCTAACTCCACTGGGGATTTCGATGGAATACACTTGGCGAAGCGGTGCGCCCATTTCACAATTTAGGTCATGCGTAATGACTCATTGTCACGTTGTGCATTATATTTTTAAGGTCTTGTAGCTCGGACCATGGCTATGCAGTTTAAAGTCATGCGGCTAGGACCATGCAGTTTAAGGTCGTGTAACTAGACCTCCGCTACAGTTTAAAGTCGTATGGTTTGAACAATGGTTATGCAGTTTAAAGTCATGCAACTAGGACCATGCAGTTTAAGGTCGTGCAACTAGACCTCCGCGACAGTTTAGGGTCATATAGTTTGGATCATGCAGTTTAGGGTCGTGCATCTAGACCATGGTCGTGGTGAGGAAATGTGCTCCCTGGGGGAACAGAGCCATTGCTGGAGACTCAACTCCCTGAGGAGTGAGACTGTGGTGTAGGAAATGAACTCTCTGAGGATGCAAACTCAACTCTCAAGCTTGACCAGCCCTAGCCTGGTCTTATTGCTGTCTGAAAAGGAGGATTGGATCATCATTTTGATCTTGTGAGGGGGAGTTTTTGGCACCGTTGAGTATAAAAGGGGGAAAACCCCATTCTACTATTTTACAGAAAGGTAAAACAGTGAAGGAAGTTTTTAGAGAGAGAAAGAGATGGAGCTTCCACGAAGAGATTTTCAGCAAGATTTTCGTGGCCAATACTTGCAGCATACAAGTGCTGGTGATGGCCTTCGCAATGTGCTCGCGGATGTTTTCGGAGATTGCCAAGGCTTTCTGAGCAGGGAAGAGGGAGCTTCTCAAAGCTTCACCGAGACCTTTCTGGTGAAGCTGCGAGAGTCGCAGTGGTTCTTTGTCGAATTTGTGGTGCTTTTTCGATAGTCCCGAGGATGAAGGGGAGGTTGCAAAGAAGTCAGGGGAATCTGACTGTTTTTTGGCTATCAAAAAAGAAGGAGGAAGAGTAACAGTGGGCTCACCGGAACTATAGTGAAATCTTGGTGAGTTGTGGCCAACTGTAAAAGTGCAAAAACGGGGAGAAGGGAAGCCTGCAAGGTCACAGGGAAGCTTTTCTGGGGATTCCGGTGGTTTTTCACCAGCTCCGGTAACGAGTAAAAGGCGAGGAAGGGTTTTTCGGTGGTTCTTTCCATATCCCCGGCTGTCGATAAGGGAAAAGAATAGGGTCAGACGGGATTCCTGGCGGATGGAGGGATTTTTAGCGAAGCCCGAAGGGTTGCAGAGAGGCAAAAGGCCGTGAGAGGGCGGACCGTCGGCAAGGAGCAATGGCTGGGGAAATCGAAGAGGCGTGGGAGTTAATGCCACCTAAGAATTGGGAACAGTGGGAGCCAAGGCTCAACAAGGGCATGCACGTCATGAAGTCACATGCAGCGCTGCCTTCACGCATCTCTAGGCTGCACACAGTGATAGCCACACTCGGGAGCATGCCGCTCTCGATGATGGTCTCGCGTGATGTTGGTCTGCTCGTGATGATGGTAGCACACGACACTGATCTGCGCACGATAGTGGTTACCTACAGCGTTAAGTCACACGTAACGATGATCACGAGCGACATTGAGTTGCGGACGACAATGACCATGGACGGTGATGCCTTGTGGGGGCCAAGAGTGATGGCAAATGAGAAGGCCCGGTCACTATGGTCTGTTGGAAGCCAAGTCCTCCAGCACAACAATGAAGTCCATGTTGTTTTGGAGGAAAGGAATCCATCATGGGCCAGCTCCTTGCCTGAGCAGTCTGCTTTGTATGTCAGATGGATTGAAGCTGACTCAGAAATGGCTGGCTTCTTCTTTTGGCCTGTAACCATCCTCTTTGAGAACACCCAGTAGATGAATTGAAGTTGTCGTCCAAGTGGTTTTGCTTCTTCTTCATGATAAGGGCGTTTCTTTTGGGCCTGTAACCATCCTCTTATCCTCAGATGCAAGAGCTTTGTAACCTCCCTAATAATGGGCTTTTGATTGTAACTTGTAACCTTTTCTAATGCAATGAAAGAAATGAACTTCTTTTGAGCCAGCTTAATGTTCTTCTTTTTACTGCATGCGCCATATTTTAGGGACATATCAGGGATAATACTTCTTTAAGTATCGCCCATTGATAGGGGGCATCGCCTCTCCGCCATCCGAGTTTGCTAGTATATAGGCCCCGTTTGGTGCGACCTTTTTTACTATGAATGGACCTTCCCACTTTTTGAATTTTCCTTTATGGGGCCCATGCATAACAATTAGTCTCTTGACTGCTAAGACTAGATCTCCACGAGCGAATGAGCGTACCTTGATAGATTTGTCAAAGGCTCTCTTCATTCTCCCCTAATTGAGCTCGAGGTTCTGTTGGGCCTCTAGTCTCTTTTCGTCAAGGGCATTCAACTCCTGATAACGAAGCTTGACCCTCTCATCTTCGATTAGTCCCTGATGTATAGTGACATGGAGTAGAAGTAAGTGCATGACAGAAGTAAGCGTGCGACGAAAGTAAGCGCCCGGCAAAAGTAAGTGCGCGACAGAAGTAAGCGCGTTGCAGAAGTAAGCGTGATGCGATAGTGAGCGCGCAGCGATAGTGAGCGGATGAGATAGTGCGTGCGCGGCGGCAGAAGAGAGCATGACAGCAAGAACGTAATGCCACGAGTGAACAAGGGGCATCGCCGTGCACATAGTGCCGGCTGCAGCATTGCCATGCATGGTTAGTGTTCGCCACTTGTTCAGCTACATGAGTTGTAAGTGCTACTTGTAGAATGCATGTTGATTTGGGAGCCACTTGCCCAGATTTTATTGCCTCTTGATGCCACTTGGACAGCCACCCCACCCTCATGAGTACATAAGCCTCCTCTCTCACCCACACCTCTCACGCTTCCCTCATCTGTTCTCTCTCTCTCTCTAAGGCAAGTTTGGAGAAATAGCTTTGGAGGGCAGCCATTGTTGGGTGGGTGAGAGCTGTGAAAGGAAGATTGGAGAAGGCACCATTATTGTTTAGGTAAGTGGATTTCTACCTCTTGCATCAAGTTGTATGAAGCATGAATTAAAGCATGTATGAAGCATGATTTAATCATGAATGCAGCTTGAGTTTAAGCATGAGATGAGACATGAGGTCGTATAGAAATGGGGTAAAAGAATAAGATAGCATGAATGTATTTGTGCTCTATTTTTTCAGAAATTTGGCCTTCTTTGTATGAAATTTTTAGGCACTGTTATCATTTCCGTTGAGCCAGAAAATTTGTGAGCTGATGCTCTTATGAGTCTAGTTTAAGCTAAAGTTAGTTTCATGTTATTATCTTGGATGGATTTGAAGTTATGGAATAGTTTTTGGAATATGCCATGCTTGAATTGTGATTTTCCAAGGAATTTACCCGCTGTTGTGATGAGATTCTGACTAAGCAAATGATTTCCAATTGATCTAAAATTATAACCATTGGAATCTATGAGTCTATTTTGAGTTTGGTGTTTATGACTAGTTGAGATTCTCCATAGTGTGGAAGATATGTTTTTTTTATGCATATATGTCCCTGTTAGTAGACTGTGATAATTTTCAAAAATATTACTTCTGTTGAACTGAAAGTTTTACTAAGCAATTGAAGTCCAAATGACACCAAAACATATCCATTAGAAATATTTCTTAGTTTATTTCAAATGTTCATGTTTTCATCTTGTTATGATTCTTCATGTATGTAAAGTTATAGTTTGAAATATACCAATAGGTCACTATGGACAGTTTTAGTAAAAACACATAATCGATGTCTCGAATGTCACAGAGTTCGACTGACCAAAATGTGTCCATTTTCTTCCAATCGACTGCCATTTGAACGGTACATAAGTAACTTTCAATTCACATGTTGAGAACTTTTTGAAATCTCTTCTTGATTTAGAGTTACGGATTAAGATTTAAAGACATGTTACTACCTTCAATGCACAACAGATTTCAAATTTAATGTCTCTAATATTTTTATGCTTTCGAGGTGGTAAAACAAGGTTCAATTGCTTTCAAACCAGCCCTATTTGAAATATGGTTGTGTCTAGCACAAAATTGATTTTGGAGCTATATTTAAATTCCAAGTGAATTGAAAGTTATGACCCTATTTATAACTAGACGTCACGACTTGAAATTACCATTGTAACACTTATGGACACTTTTACTGTTATTCTATGATACCGACATCGAGGTTCTGTGACTCTGATGATCTTATCATGCGATACCAATACCGCCTTCCTGTGTTTGTGATACCGAGTTTCTGTCATATGAATAATGAATATGGTAAAATGTGATATGAATAATGTAAAATGTGATATGAATACTGATATCTATCTGCTACGCAATGGGTCCTCCATTGGTAGTAGACCTTCTATTTCTGTTATATGAATACTGATATCTGACTGCTACGCAATGGGTCCTCCATTGGTAGTAAACTTTTTGTTTCTGTTATATGAATACTATATCTGACTACTACGCAATGGGTCCTCCATTGGTAGTAGAGCTTCTGTTTCTGTTATATGAATACTGATATTTGACTGCTGTGCAATGGGTCTTCCATTGGTAGTAGACCTTATGTTTATGTTATATGAATACTGATATCTGACTGCTATGTAAATGGTCCTCCATTGGTAGTGGGGTATACTGTGCCTCGACTCCTATGATAGGAATGGATTCGAGATGTAACTATAATTAACTGGGAGGGTCACGCCCTCTAAATTGTCATGGGCACTACAGATTAGGTCCTTGAATGTTAGTGTAACGCCCTCTCGGCTGAGGGCACAAGAGAGGGTCGTGTCTTACAAGACCTCAGCCTATCGAAAACTCCAAAGCGCGCTGGGAGATTTGTGGGTGAGTGAGGATATTACGAAGTGGGACCTCCACTTGTCATTATCCTCCCTCCTGAATGAGGGTAGAAGTCCCAAGTTTCAGGGTTAGCTTGACCTGATCGATGTGACTTCTACTTCGGGAGTAACTTGTTCTGTTTTGCTTATCTAAATTTGTATGTTCTGCTTATTTGAATTCAGTATTTTGTATGAACATTTGACTGTATATGTACTATTTACATAGGTTGATGTCCTCTTGAGAACAAGAAATGCTCTATTATTGAATCTTACCATCTTTGTACGACATTCATATATACTCTAATGTGTAACCATACTCTGTGAGACAAATGTGATTTCTGACAAACTATGGACATGTTATTATGTATTTACTGATAGTCAGGAATGTAAGGGCTGTGATCTACTTACTAAGCTTATTGCTCACTCCGCTTATTTCATCCGTGTAGAGCATTAGTGCCTGATCGCGTGTGGTGAGCAGCAGACCAGTGATAGTAGGTGTTCGGAGTTCAAACCGATTCAGGATTTTCTTCTTGCCTTTGTAGGTGCCAGGTGGCATTGCCACGTATTATTCTTTTTTATGTAATATTTTGAGATGAATGTTAGGCTTGTAAGTCTCAAACCTTATTATAAAGACGTTTGGAGATGAATGAAATTAATGGTTTAAATTGATTCGGTTTTCTGTCGCTTGATGGATGACTTTTATCTTCTTATCGTGGTTTGCTTTGATTTCGCACTTTTAATACGTGTTGATGCCACTCCAACCTGAGTGACGTACGTGACCTCTGGTCGCAATCCCACACTCTGTCGCCCTTTGGTGGGGTCAGGGGGTGGGGTCGTGACAGTTATGATATCATACCTGCCAGGTTTGGGTTCTTGGCCTAAGAAGTTAGAAGTGTCTTTATAATAGTTTTGGGTAGATTAGTAACTAAGTGTTCGTGTCTTTGGTTGAAGATGTCGAGGACACGGGCTAATAATGTAAGTTGCAGTAACGAAAACATTGATGCCCTTAGAGAGTTTGTCGGGACTTTAGGGGCCATGACACAGATTATGAAGGAAGCTATGCCAGCCCCATCTACCCCTACCCCTGACTTGAATGATAGTAGCTTGATAGAGAAGTTTTGGTGGTTGGCTCCTCCGACCTTCTTAGAGCTTGGGGGAGTAGAAAAGGCTGAGAGATGGAGAAGACAGATGGAGAATATATTCAAAGTTTTAAACTGTACTAATGAGCAAAAATTAAGGCTAGGCACTTTCATGCTTGAAGGGGACGTTGAGCACTGATGGGGCTCAGTGAAGCAATCCTGGGAGGAATCAGGGACGGAAGCAAATTGGGGAAATTTTCTTATAGCTTTCAATAAGAAGTACTTTCCTGATTCTGTGCGGGAAAGAAAGGAAGCAGAATTCATCAAACTGCAATAGGGAAATCTAACTGCGGAACAGTATGGAACCAAATTTGCTGAGTTGTCGAGGTATGTGCCACATATCATCAATACTGAGGCGCGGAAAGCAAGTAAGTTTGAGAGGGGCCTTAGGTCAGAAATAAGGGGGAGGGTGATATCAGCGAATATGAAGGTTTTCTCCCCTTTGGTGGATTTACCCATGAAAATCGAGAGGGACTGCGAAGAGTCCCGGGTTGGGGGAAACTGGAAGATGAGACGAGCCCAGTTTGGAAGCTTGGAAAGAAAAGCTCGACCACCACCGAAGAAGAACTTTAGGGGGCAGGCGGGGATGTAAGAGAGATTCGGCGCCCGGCGTGCCCACACTGTGGTAAAGATAATCACTTGGCAGCTGATTGCCAAAGGAAGACTGAGGTGTGCTTTAGGTGTGGCAAGCCAGGCCACTAGATTAGAGATTGCCCAACCATGGGACCAGAGAACCGATCAAAGACTCAAGGTCGGGTGTTTGCTCTTACCGAGTAGGAGGCTAAGGCATCAACTTTAGTTATCAGAGGTATGCTCTCCGTTTGTGTCATTGAAGCTACAATTCTGGTTGATCCTAGATCTACACACTCTTTTGTTGCACCTTACTTTGCATGCCACATAAATGTTAGACCTTCCTTGTTTGACTGGACATTGGTAGTGTGCACACCTATAGGGGAATATATTGAAACTGATATTGTTTCTAAACATTGTGGAGTTTTGCTTGAAGGTTGTATACTACATATAGATTTGATATTGTTAAATATCCAATACTTTGACGTTATTTTGGGCATGGATTGGCTATCCGTCCACCATGCTACTGTGGATTGTCCTGATAAGACTGTACCCTTAGACGCCCAAACCAGCCTGAGTTAAACTTTATTGGCGTCAAGGATGTTTCCCCTCTGCATTTTATCTCGGCTATTCGGGCTTCCCGACTATTGGCTAAAAGATGTGTTGGGTATCTAGCTTATGTAGTGGAAAATCGAGATAACTGGTCTAAATTAGAAGAAATACCGATGGTGAGAGATTATCCAAAGGTCTTTTCTGAAGAGTTAACCTCTCTGCCCCCAGTCAGAGAAATATAATTTTAGATAGATGTGGTCCTTAGCACTACCCCCATCTCTAAAGTCCCTTATAGGATGGCCCCAACTGAACTAAAGGAATTAAAAGAACAATTACAGGAGTTACTGGAGAAGAGTTTCCTTCGGCCTAGTGTTTCGCCCTGGGGTGCACCTGTCCTGTTTGTTAAAAAGAAGGATGGGTCTATGAGGTTATGTATAGATTATCGGCAGCTGAACCAGGTCACTGTGAAGAATAGGTACCCCTTGCCAAGAATTGATGATCTCTTTGACCAACTCCAAGGGCCCAAGTATTCTCCAAGATTGACCTTCAGTCAGGTTATCATCAGCTGCGAGTCAAGGAGGAAGATGTCCTAAGATCGCATTCAGGACTCGTTATGGTCATTATGAGTTTTTAGTAATGTCGTTTGGACTAACTAATGCCCCAGCCGTTTTTATGGATCTGATGAATAGGGTTTTTAGACCCTTCCTGGATGACTTTGTAGTAGTCTTTATAGATAACATCTTGGTGTACTCAAGGAATCGAGAAAAGCATGAACGGCATTTGAGGATGGTTCTTTAGACCCTGAAGACAGAAAAGTTATATGCCAAGTTGGGTAAAAGCGAATTTTGGCTTCCAAGCGTGGCCCTCCTTAAGCATGTTGTTTCGAAGGACGGGGTCACGGTTGACCCGAGTAAGATTGAGGCCATACTAAAATGGGGAAGGCTGAGGAATGTGACAGAAGTTCGTAGTTTTTTGGGTCTGGCGGGATACTATAGGCGTTTTGTAGAAGGCTTCTCGAAGATAGAGCTTCCCCTGACTCGCCTAAGCCAAAAGGAAGTGAAATTTATATGGTCAGATGACTGTGAGAAGAATTTTCAAGAACTAAAGAAGAGATTGACTACGGCCCCAATATTATCCTTGCCCAAAGGAAACGAACGCTTTGTGTTCTACACTGATGCTTCCCATAAGGGGCTGGTGAGTGTGTTAATGCAGCATGGGAAAGTTATAGCCTATGCCTCTAGACAATTAAAGCTGCATGAGAAAAATTACCCAACTCATGACTTAGAGCTCGCGGCCGTAGTCTTTGCCTTAAAGGTTTGGAGACATTATCTCTATGGAGCCCAATTTAAGATATTCACAGACCATAAGAGCCTCAAGTATTTATTTTCTCAAAAGGAGATGAATATGAGACAAAAAAGATGGAGGAACCTACCAAATGACTATGACTGCACCATCAATTACCAACCGGGCAAGATAAATGTAGTGGCCAACGCTTTAAGCCGAGAACCCTTGATATTAGTAGCCCATCTGCTGGCCCGAGAGATGAAATTGATAGAAGATGCAGTAGAGTGGAACCCGACTTTTCCCTCTTGTTCTGGGGCAATAATAACTACGGGTATAAGAGTGGAACCTCATCTCTTTCAATAGATTCAGGTATTACAAAAGACAGACTCCCAGCTTATGAAATTCTTGGAAGAATGAAAGTGGGGAAGAAAGGAGGATTTTTCTGTTGGCAGTGATGATTTGTGAAGATTTAGAGAACGGGTATGTGCCTCAAATGATGGGAATATCAAGAGGGTCATTTTAGAATAGGCGCACCACTCCCGTTATACTATACACCCAGGAAAAACAAAAATGTATCATGATTTAAAGAAGAATTTTTGGTGGAATAATATGAAGAGGGAGGTGGCACAATTTGTTTCCAAGTGTTTGACCTATCAGCAAGTAAAGGCTGAGTGCTAGAGACATAACGGGCTATTGCAACCCTTGCTTGTGCTTGCATGGAAGTGGGAGCACATCATTATGGACTTTTTATCTGGGTTGTCAAGATCAGGCACTGGACATGATAGTGTTTGGGTTATTGTGAACTGATTAACTAAGGCTGCACATTTCTTACCGGTCTACACTACCTATACCCTGGATAAACTGGCTTAGTTGTATGTCAAAGAAATAGTAAGGCTGCATGGAGTACCTATTAGTATTGTGTCTGATAGGGACTCTAGATTTACTTCAAGGTTTTGGAATAGTCTGCAAACAACCTTGGGGACGAGACTCACTTTTACTACTGCTTTTCACCTTTAGACCGATGGACAGTTAGAAAGGACCATTCAGACCTTAGAAGATATATTGAGGGCATGTGTTACAGACTTTAAAGGAAACTGGGATGATCACTTACCTCTGATAGAATTTTCATATAACAATAGTTTCTAGGCCAGTATTCAAATGGTACCTTTTGAGGCCTTGTATGGGAGAAAATGCAGATTGCCTTTATGTTGGGAAGAAATCGACGAAAGGAGACTGCTAGGGCCAGAAATTGTTCAAGTAACATCAAAAAAGATCACACTAATTTGAGACAGGCATAAAACAGCTCAGAGTTGGCAGAAGAGTTATGCCGATAATTGTCGAAGGGACCTTGAATTTGAAGTAGGCGATGGGTTCTTTTTGAAAGTGTCACCAATAAAGGGAATTATGAGGTTCGGCAAGAAAAGGAAGCTAAGTCCGTGATTCATAACCCTTCGAAATATTAGAGAGTATCGGAATCACGGCATATCGACCGGCCTTACCACCTGAGTTGGTAAATATTCATGATGTCTTCCATATTCCGCTGTTGAGAAAGTATCAGCCCGATCTGTCTCATGTCCTGAAGTATGAACCAATGCCAATCAAGGAAGACTAATCTTATATTGAGCAGACAATTGAGATTTTGGACATAAGGGTCTAAGTTTTGCACAACAAAGAGATTTCCCAAGTCCGAGTTTTATGACAGTATCATTCGAGCGAAGAATCAACGTGGGATTGAGAAGATGAAATCCGGGCTATGTACCCCATTTATTCAATTGACGATTTTGAGAACACAATCATTTTAAGGGAAGGATGATGTAAGGATCCAGGCTTTTCCAAAAGTAAGCGCGTGGCAGAAGTAAGCGTGCGGTGGAAGTATGCGCGCGGTCGAAGTCAGCGTGCTGCAGAAGTAAGTGCGCGATAGAAGTAAGCACATGACGGAAGTAAGCACACGACAGAAGTAAGCGCATGGCATAAGTAAGCACGTGGTGATAATAGCACGCGGCAATAGTAGCGCGCGATGATAGTAGCATGCGGAGATAGAGAGTATGCGACGATAGTGCAAGCGACAACAGAAGAGAGCTTGACAGTGTGCACGTGGCAGCGAGAACACAATGTCGCGAGTGAACAAGGGGCATCGCCATGCGCATAGCGTCGGCTGCGCAACGCCGGCTGCGGCACTGCCATGCATGGTTAATGTTCACCACTTATCCAGCTACATGGGTTGTAACTGCCACTTGTAGAATGCATGCCGATGTGGGAGCCACTTGTCCAGATTTTATTGCCTCTTGATGCCACTTGGACAACCACCCCACTCTCATGAGTACATAAGCCTCCTCTCTCACCCACGCCTCTCACTCTTCCCTCATCTCTTCTCTTTCTCTAAGGTAATTTTGGAGAAATAGCTTTGGAGGGCGGCCATTGTTGAGTGGGTGAGAGCTGTGAAAGGAATGAACGACCGTAACGAATGTCAGCTCAATCTGAAGGAAATTATGCATAAGCTTTACAGAATTATTATGAAGCTACGCGACCAGAAATTGATCCCTATGATCGAAGTTATATACTCTATAATATAGGACTTATCCACACAAGCAATGGAGAACATACGAAGGCTTTGGAATATTATTTTCGGGCACTAGAACGAAATCCATTCTTACCACAAGCTTCTAATAATATGGCCGTGATCTATCATTATGGACGACTATCTCTACTATAGAATAGAAAGAAGAATAGAAAGAGAATAGAATAATAATAATAAAGAATAAGAAAAAAAATAATAATAAAAAAGTAAAGAAGGAAAGAAAGAGAAAATCCGCTAGTAAATACTAGAAGGAGAAACAAACAAAAGAAAACAAAAAAGGCCTTCTACATATACATCGTGCAAAGGAACGATTTTTATCAGCTGTAGCAAAGAAAGAGACTTCATAGGAGCCGGGATCTGAAGAAATGGATATGGCCTATATATTGATTTCTATGGATAAAAGATCTAAT
>NW_006499948.1:3161618-3188347 GCF_000471905.2 Amborella trichopoda | reverse complement strand
TTAACTGGGCATGTATATTTCTAGGCTTTCATAGTTTTGGCCTGTATATTCATAATGATACCATGAGCACTTTGGGGCGTCCTCAAGATATGTTTTCAGATACCGCTATACAATTACAACCCATCTTTGCTCAATGGATACAAAACACTCATGCTTTAGCACCTGGTGCAACAACAAGCACCAGTTTGACTTGGGGAGGTGGTAATTTAGTAGCAGTAGGTGGAAAAGTAGCTTTGTTACCTATTCTACTAGGAACCGCCTATTTTTTGGTACGCCACATTCATGCATTTACGATCCATGTGATTGTATAGATAGTACTGAAAGACGTTCTATTTGCTCGTAGCTCCCGTTTGATACCTGATAAAGCAAATCTGCGTTTTTTTTTCCCTTGTGATGGACTCGGAAGAGGGGGAACATGTCAAGCATCTGCCTGTGATCATGTCTTCTTAGGTCTATTCTGGATGTGCAATGAGATTTCGGTAGTAATATTCCATTTCAGTTGGAAAATGCAGTCGGATGTTTGGGGTAGTACAAGCAATCAAGGGGTGGTATCTCATATCACGGGAGGTAACTTTGCACAGAGTTCCATTACTATTAACGGATGGCTCCGGGATTTTCTATGGGCACAGGCCTCTCAAGTGATCCAGTCTTATGGTTCTTCATTATCCGCATATGGCCTATTTTTCCTAGGTGCTCATTTTGTTTGGGCCTTCAGTTTAATGTTTCTATTCAACGGCCGTTGTTATTGGCAAGAACTTATTGAATCCATCATTTGGGCTCATAACAAATTAAAAGTTGCTCCTGCTACTCAGCCTAGAGCCTTGAGCATTGTCAAAGGACGTGTTGTAGGAGTAAGCCATTACCTTCTGGGTGGAATTGCCACAACATGGGCATTCTTCTTAGCAAGAATTACTGCAGTAGGATAATGGCTATGAGGATTTGAAAGGCATTATGGCATTAAGATTTCCAATGTTTAGCCAAGGCTTAGCTCAGGACCCCACTACTTGTCGTATTTGGTTTGGTATTGCCACCGCACAAGACTTTGAAAGTCATGATGATATCACTGAGGAAGGTCTTTATCAGAATATTTTTGTTTCTCACTTCGAGCAGTTAGCAATAATCAGTGCCGCTCAAAAGAAAACCTCCGCGCAAGAAAACCTCCGCCCCAGTGCCGCGCAAAAGAAAACATCCACTTGAAAGAGCCGAGCAAAAAAAACCTTCCAGTTCCAATTTCAGTTGGTGCCAGTTTGGCAAGTTGGGCACTTCGCTTCACCTGTGCACCAACTTGAAGGGGAGTATTGAAGATATACCAAATCAAATTGCTTGGTTAAGTTGGTTATTGGTGATAAGCCTCAATATTTTCTTTTATCTATTTTCCTTTATCTCCAATATTCATTGAGATTATCCTCTATGTATAGAGGCACGTATTTGTGTAATTTTTTATTCAAAAATAGTGAAGATGTAGCTAATTTTGTATTATCTGTTTTCTCTTCACGATAACATAGCAAAAAAAAACCTCCGCTCAAGCTTTAACAAAACCTGATTTTCTTAAAGATCGTAGCATAATAAGAGCAAAAGAAAACCTCCACTTAAACTTTAACAAAACCATTTGATTTTCTTAAAGATCGGAGCATATTCACAAAGTTTTGAACATCAGCTCAATTTACTAATCATCTTCTTCTTTCTTTACTGATTATAGATCTCATGTGATTAAAACTCTTTCAGCGCAAGCTAGTTTGAGCAAAGTTCAACGTTGAAAGTTAGGTGTCGTGGTCTTGGCAAGCGCTGAGCCTGTGCCAAGCCCAAGCACCATGGGTGAGTCCAAGTTGACTCGCCAATTTCCCTTAAAAATCCCATCCTTATTTTTCACAAGAGCAATATTTATTATATAAAAAGAGAAAGAAAACAAACAATTAAGGAGAAGCTTCCTTCCTGATTTTTGCCTGTGAGGTCAAATCACCTATTATGAAGAAATAATTTTTGGCCGTATAGTTTTTGACCCAATCCAAGTATATAATGTGAGGAAAATCATAATATTCTTTGATTGGGATAATAAATGAAAAATCTTTTCTCTCTCTAGAGTGTTTGTTTGATAAATTTCCCTTAAACAGGATACACGTCTTGAGTACCTAGGCACGTTTGGGAGCAATCCTGGGACATAATTAGATTGTGTTGAAACGTCTTTAACTTTTGGAAGAAGGGGAAAATTTGGAAAGCAACCCTCCCTAAAACTTCTAGCTCATGATTAATGTCCTTGATGGAAGTTTTGAAACTGAATAGAGGCCTTTTAATTAAATTAAAAGATGGTAAGATGTTAAATAGTTAATCTCATGGTTCTTTTGATAAATATCTCTTGAAAAAGTAAGTAACATATCCATGTAATTTAGATGTTTTTGACTGATCTCTCTGCATTTTGTTCTCGTTAGATTTCTATATATTTGGGTCATTAGTGTAATCCTGGAAATGGACCCAAATCTGGCCCAGGACTCGCGGGTATTTCAAAATGGGTCCAGGTAGGGGTTTAATCCTTGGACCCGCATGTAAGGTAAGGGTTTTTCATAATGAACCCGAAGATTTTCTCACCCTTACCTTTTTTTTTTTTATAGCAAACCCCCTCACATCATTTCTTTAAATCTTTGGATGTGGGAGTAAAAGATTTTCCCTTATCTCTAGTGGCTAGTGGTGTGTATTCAGTTTTGGGGAACTTGAGAGAGATAAACTTGTGGGTTTTCCTTTTGTAGACCTGCAAACATCTTGGGCTTTTTTTCCAACTTGCATTTAGAGAGGGAGAGAGAGTGAGTGTTATTTCCTTCGAGAGTGCAACATGGAGATCTTAGGAGAGAGAGCTCAAAGCATAATTTATTTTCTCTAACCCCCAAATGGAGGCAATCCTAGTTTTGACCCCCATGACTCTTTCTTACCAGCCTCATTCTCTTTCACGCTCACAACTAACCCAATGTATCTCTAAAACATCTGTTTAAAAATTTTAGAAAAAATTACAAAAAATCCTTAAGACTACAATTACTATGCAACTTACTCCCAACCTAACTTATTCTTGCACTTGTTTTTCCAAAGAATACTTTCTATGTAAATACCCCTCAACCAAAAAAAAAATTGAAAAATACCTAAACTACCCACCCATTAACTTTACCCTCCCATTGACTTAATTTTTTAACCAAATTTTCTCTCTCTTTCTCGCACTTTTTTAACCTCAGTTTCCCTCTCTCTCTCTCTCTCTCTCGCTCTAACTCTCGGCCTGAGGTTCTTCCCTCTCTCTCGCTGTCTCTCCTGGCCCGACCTCCTTCCCTCTCTCTCGCTCTCTCTCTCGGCTCGAGCTCTCTCCCGGCTCGAGCTCTCTCCCTCTCCCGGCTCGAGCTCTCTCCCTCTCCCTCTTCAAAAGACTGAAGGCCCACCCTCTCCCTCTCCCTCTTTGAGCTATCAATTTCTTCGCCCTAGCCGAAACCCCAAAGCCCAAGTTCGAATTTTAGCCCAATCTCTCAGCCCCATTAAATGTATGAAAGAGTTTTTTAACTATTTCTTATTAAATAAATATATTACAGATTTATGGAAGAAAATCGCTAAAATCTGTTGTAGGGTTATTGTTTGATTAAATTTGTTTATTTGATCCATCATTGACAATGAAGTGATGGATTGCTTGTTGCTTAAGAATTATTAACGTTTTTTTATGAATTTGTTATAGAGTTTGGCTTTTTTTCTCTATAGTCATTTTAGGGCTAGAATGTTCTAGGAAATTTTGAGTGTTTTTTAGATTGAAAATCATTCAATCATTTGATCTAAATTGATTACTCATGGCTTAAGAATTATTGAAGTTTTTATTTTGAATTTGTTATGGAGTTTGGTTTTTTTTCTCTATTTTCTATTGTCATATTAGGGCTAGAATGTTCTTCGTGGTAGGAAATTTTGGGTTTTTTTTATATTGAAAATCATTCAGTCATTTGATCTCAATTGATGGCTCATGGCTTAAGAATTATTGTAAGTGCTATAGAGTTTGTCATTTTTTCTCTATTGTGATTTTAGGGCTTCAATGTTATTAGCTGTAATAAATTCTGGGTTTGTTTTGTTGTATATGTTTTCTCTTGGTTATCTTTGCATCAATTGTTTTTTATTTGATGATCCATCATCTTTCTCTTGTTCAAATTTAGTTTGTCATTAAGAAAAAAATGCCTAGCTCTTGTTAATTTTAGTAGTAGCTCTTTAAAAAAAAAAAACCCAAAAAATAGACTTTAGTATGGTCTATATTGCTAGTTGTATATATTGTGCTTATCTATATTTTTTGATGGAACTATAGCTTAGAGAAATAGTATTGCTTAGCTATAGCTTAGAGAAATAGTATTGTTTATATACTAGAAATTTAGGATGAGATTTTTCTCCAATTTGAAATGCATTCGAATGCACTTCTACAAAGTCATTTAGTTTTGTTTCATTTCGCAAAAGATGGGCATTGTGCTAGTTTAACTTGGATACGAACTAGTTTTTACTTTGTAGAAATATTGAATTGCATGTTCATCTTAAAAGTTGGGTCGTCTTTTGAGGCTCTTTATTTCAAGACTATGTTCCATAATTTACTAAAAAATCCAGATATTAATAGGGTAAAATCATTAAGATTGCAGTATTTAGATAATCATTGTTAGAAATGTTTTTGTAGTTTATGTACCCCCCAATAATATGCCTACCTACCTCTCGTTAAAATTTAGTTGTAGCTCTTTTAAAAAGCTATAGATTGAGCCTACCAAACTTGCGCAAGTTCAATTCGTGAAGTGTAAATTTTTACAAATCTTGTTCAGGACAAAAGAAAATGAATGATAGCAAATTGATTTATTGTATTTTTGGTAGAGAACTCCAATCAAATGTCAATGGGACTTTAGATTATATTGGTGGTGATGCATGTACATTTATGATTGACAATAGAACTAGGTTAGATGGCCTGCGAAAATACGTAGTAGAGCATTTCAAACTAAACATGCACTTGATAACATTGAGGTATTTTGTCTCGACAAATAGAAGATTTATTGTGAATCTATTCATTAATGATGATATTGAGAGGATGTTGAATGCACATGAAGGCGAGAATAATGTGTTCGTCTATGTATTTGATGGGAGTGGACAAAGGGGTGGAAGTACGTCGCGTAATACTAGCGTAATCGAAGAGGTCAGACCACCCCAATCCTCAAATGTTTTGGTCTCTGGTTTCGAACAAAGTAATGCATCAAGGTTGCTTAGCAGTGTTTGTTCCATTTGTATTCATTTCATACTATTGGTGCACATATATTTATGATTGATTCTATTTTTTTTTTTAATTGGATATGCCACTTTTCTCTCTATTTCTTTATTGGATACGCTACTTGTGGTTTTTTTTTTATGCCAATTATGAAAATAGTATTAGCAATGCAAGACCGGAACAACCAAGAGGCACAGGGGAGCCATCCACTTCATCGGGTCAGAGGCAAGAGGTATGATGGTCCATTTGTTTTTACTTAATGATTTACATTAATTAAGTATTTCTCATATTATTTACTATTATCATTTCTTAATAAGTTTAATTTTAAGAGATAAATATACTTCGTATCAACAAATCAACTCAAACCCTAGCAAAATGGAAGCTCTATCAACGACAGGTAGCTCTTATTCAAAAGACCGAATTGAGTCCATTGGTGGATATTGGGGTCTCGCATATCGATTACAATCTACTGAGGGCATTTATAGGGAAAGGGTACAAGGTCACAAATACTACATGTCTAACCATTGGTGAAATGGCTCCAACCCTATACGATGTGTGGCAGTGTAGACACCTCATTTTTTTAAAAACCGGCAAATTCCATGATTTTCCTAACTTTAGATAACCCATAGGACCCACTATTTCAGTAGACCCCTAAACTATAGACCACATTAATCCATGGTCCCCATCTTAGCAAATCTTGTAGTGTTGAGACTGTTTCAGTAGACACCTAAACCATGGACCACTGTAATCCATGGTCCCCATCTTAGCAAATTTTGTAGTGTTTAGAAGTTACCCATTTTACATCTAGCAAATCCCAAGCTTTCAGTAGTTCTCCATTTACATCTAGCAAATCCCCAGCTTTTAGTAGTTATCCATTTTGCACTTAGCAAATCCTATATTTTTTTAGTAGTTATCGATTCCACACCCATGGTTTTAGTAGCTATCCATTCTACACTTAGCATATCCCATAGTTTTTATTCTACACCCCTATTAGGTGTTTAAGAGAAAAAACTAGCGTGCCTAAGAAGGGGTGGGACGTGTAGACCAAAAAAACGGGGGGACGTGTAGGCCAAGGGAGGAAGAGCTAGGACGTGGGAGGCTAGAAGTTAGAGAGAGAGAGTCAAGAGAAAGAAAAACTTAGACCTAGGCAAACCCTGGTTTTAAGACACCCTTAGATCAAGAAAGTCATTCAACCAAGCCAAGACTTAGTCAAAACTTGAATAGAGAGACAGATGACGCACAACATAAACTTAGCCCGTCCTAATATGGGCGAAGCCTGGAAACCTTGGAAGTCTCAGGCCAACTGGCCCTGTCTGATATTTCTTTCACCTTTTTGCATTTCTTTTCTATATTTTTTATTTTTATTAAATTAAATCTATTTTATTGTATTTTATTTCCTTTTTTGTATTGCAGATCGATGCTCACTCTGCCACTGATCTGAGAGCAAATCTGCTTATTTCTTTGCGGATCGGACCTCAGATTAGAATTCGATTGTTCCCACTATCTCTATTACTTTTTCAAAATGAGTTTGTAGTGTTCAGATCTGAGGGATCTGCTTCTGGAGATCTCTTCGATTTTGCATCGTAAACAGTTTGACACCCACCATTCAAAATAAAAAAAAAAAAGTCTCCTTTCGAGGGCCATGTTTTGATTAAAAAAAAAATTTGCTTGATTATCTTGTTGGCATCGTTCGAATGTCTTTCTATTTGCCAAAACAAAAAAAAAATCAGTTGGCTCCCTTAAAATAAAATAAAATAAAATAAAACAGTTTGCAAAACAATAAAAAAAAGATAAATCTTTTGAATAGAAAAGATAACTTTTTTGGAATAGCGCACTATCTGGTAGTCCAATGGTTTTTCCTAACTCCACTTGCTCTTATGCTAAAGTTTTAAATTTTCAAAACAGTAGAGATGTCTTTCGGCATAACGCAGCCTTATCTTTCACTTTTGTTGTGGAAAACTTATCTTTAAACTTCATCAACTTAGAACATTTTGTTCCCTTTAAAAAAAAAAAAACCAAAAAAAAAAAAAAGGCTTTCTCTCTTCGTGGTCATGATTTCTTTTCTCTAAAAACATGAGAGAGCAACCACCACTTGATCGCCGATAGTTGATCCATTCTATCTCGTTGATTTTTTAATAAAATATATACAAAAAAAAAAACTTTCTGGCTAAAATAACAAAAAAAAAAAACTTGTGGCCTTTCTCATTTTCAAAAAAAAAAAATTCCTAAAACAAAAAAGCCAAGGAAAAACCCTTTTCTTTAGAAGTCTCTTTGTTTAACAAAAAAAAAAAAATCTTCCCTATTTTTTTGCCACTTCTGCTCAGGCCTCTGAGGCCTTTCTGTTTCTTTCCTAAAAACTGATCATTTCTTCCCCTTCCTATTCTGGTCATTTTCTTCCTTTCCTAAAAACTAATCATTTTCTTCCTTCCCCTTCCTATTTTGGTCATTTTCCTAAAAAGAGGCGCTTGATTTCTTGCTCTATTTCTTTCCATCCAAAACTTTGTTAACTTAACTTCTTATTATTTCTTGCTCATGGCCATCACGTCATTCCAGCTTTTTCCGTCCAAAACTTTGTTAACTTAACTTGTTTTTATCTCCAACTTAACTTGTTATTATCTCCCTAGGGTTCCAGCCATCTACTTTCACTTCTTAGCTTAAAAAAAGCCCTCCTATCTATTTTTTTAAAAATAAACGCACTTCTTTTAAAAAAAGCAAATTCTTCTGCTTCAAGAAAAAAAAAAGAATTTCCTTTTAAAAAAATTAAATTTGTTTTTATTAGATTAAAAAACATATCATTTTTAATAAGTCTCGTTCTTTAAAAAAAAAAAAGGCCGATTTTCCTTCAAAAATAAAAATTTCATCCTACGGAATTTTTTCATTAAAAAAAATTAGATTAAATTATTATCTTGTAATTTAGTACTTGAATTTTTTTTTAAAAAAAAATTACATTTGAGGCAATTTTGCTTTCCCAAAAAAAAAAAAAATTGGCCTTTATTTGTTCTATTTTCCTTCTTTCTTAGTTTAAAAAAAATCAAGAAAATCACTTTTTTTTTTTTTCTTAAAGTCTTTGCCATCTCCAAAAAAAAAAGTAAAAATCCTTGATCTTCTTTGGTTTGAGAAAAAAGAAATGAAAAAAAAAACAAAAATCCATCTTTCCATTCTTTTGGAGTTGATCTGCTTAATTTGTTACCTATTTTCATTTTTTTGATATTCACGGGATTTTGTTACCAATTTTAATCTTCTGTGATATTGAGATTGAGAGAAAAAAAGGAGAAGAAATGGAAAAAAGAGATTGAGAGAAAATAAGATGAAAAGATCGAAAGAGAGAGTTTTAGGGCGTGGGAGAGAGAAAAATAAAACAAATAATAATAATAATAATAATAAGCCACTACTCTTTCCAAAAAAAAAACAAAAATTAAGGTGATCTTGCTTTTTCAAAAAAATATATATTAGGCCTTTATCATTTTTGAAAAAAAAAAAAGAAAATTTCTTTTGCAATAAACTAAAAATTTCCTGAAGTCTCTTTGTTTAAAAAAAAAAAAAAAGATCATTTTTGTGAAAAATTGTTTTGTCTTTTTCAAGGTCAATCTATCTCAAAAAAAAAAAAAAAAAAAAAGAAGTGGGTGTTTGAGGCCATCTTTCTTTCCACTAAAAAAAAAAAGGTATCTTTAATTCTTTTTATTTTGAAATAAAAATTCCCTTTCTTAAAAAAAAAAATCAGCAAAGTTTTTAGGCATCTATGTCAAAAAAAAAAAAAAAAGGCTTTAAAGGTAATCTTGTTTTCAAAAAAAAAACTAAGGTATTTCTCATTTCTGAAAATTAGTCATCTTTGTCTAAAAAAAAAAAAAAGATCTTTTAAATGCAATCTTGCTTTCATAATAAAAATAAAAAATTTAAGGCATTTCTCTTTTCCTTAAAAGAAAATTTTCCTTTGAAAGAAAGAAAATGGTTAAAAAAAAAAAAATCACTTTTACTACAAAAGTTTTTTTTGTAAGTCATTTCATTTTCACAAAAAAATAAATAAATAAGAATCTTCACTTAAAAAAATCACTTTTGCCGATTCTCTCTCTTCTCATAAAAAAATAAAAAAATAAAAAAAAATTGATGGTCACCTACACTCTCTCTCTTTCTAATTATGCTCTGATCGAGTCACCATAGACTCGAAGCACGCTCAACTAGGCATGGGTTGTACCTGGTTCTACTTTACAAAATTGTGTACCTTTTTAGGGGTTGCTTACCCCTACACTTGAACTGTGCTTTGGTCGGTCAAGACTCTGACTCGAAGCGCATCTCACTCTGCACGATTTGTGCTAAGTACTCACATTTCTTGCTTTTTGTGTGTTTGCTTGCTTGCTATCTTTCTTTTCACTTACATGCTTCTTTACACACTTCTTTACACACTTCTTTGCACACAACTGATCGGGGAAGCCCGAGAACCAACAAACATTTTCGAAAACCCTAAAAATCCGGCACTAACTGTCATGAGGGGAACCTAGCGTTGAGAGCCGAGGCGGTTATGATTCGCGTAGCTTTAACTGTAAGCACCCCTCCGTCATCCTTAGCCTCAAAGCAAATCCACACATAGTAGGACTTGATTAAAATCCTATAATAGGAGGCCTGGATCAACGTGGGGACCTATTCAGCTTAGCCACATTTCAATTGTTAGGAACCCACTCCAACGGAGCCTACCCATAGTTTAGGATAAAATTTTTCGAGTGTTGTGTTTGCGTATCTCAATTAATTAGTATTAGATCTTAGTCCGGGTCTGATTCTAGCCCGAGCTGAACCCTATTGGGTTTGAGTCCATGCTCATACTCAGCCCAAACCAGGTCCAAACCAGGTTCACACCCAACTTCCAACCTTGGTCCCTTTTTGGTCTGAGCCAAGACTCACGCCAAATCTCACCTCAACCTTAGTCCAGGTCCACACTCAATCTATATTTGAGACCTTCTGGGTCCAAGTCCAGGCTTGTACCCAGTCTAGCTCAGGTCCGAACCAGGTTCACACCTAGGTCCGAACCTAGGCCCCCTTTTGATCTGATCCAAGGGCTCGTGCCTAACCCAACCTTGATCCAGTGTGGGTCCACACTCGGTCTAATTTTCAAAACCCTCCTGGTCCAAGCCCAGGCTTGTGCCCAGCCTAGCTTAGGTCTGAATCAGGTTTACACCCAGGTCCGAACCTAGGTCCCCTCCCGGTCTGAGCCAAGACTCATACCCATCTAGTCTAGATCTCAGTCTAGGTCCTAGCTTAGGTCTAAGTATAGACTGCCTCTAGAACTAGACTAGGTTCATCTTAACTCAAGGTTCAAACTGAAACCCATTGAGTCTAGCATGATCCATCCAGTCTGGTCTTTGCTTATGTCTAGATTATGTCCCTAGACTTAGACTAGGTTCACCTTAGTTTAGGTTCAAACCTAGGTCCATCAAGTCAATACATAGGTCTTTCTAAGCCTAATCTAGGTCCATGTCCAAGCTAGGGCCAACCTTTCTAGTCTAGTACAAGTTTAGGAGTAATGACCCAGGATCCAAGCAAAGAAAGGTCCAACCCTATGGCTCCAGCCCAGTCTGGATCTAGAGAACCTGGTCAGTCTAAGAGGCGTCGTCACAATGCTCCCTCCAAATCCATAGCACTCGTGTCAATGAGCCGAGTCTCAACCTATATGGAATCATACCTAGCCATCCAAGCCGCCTTCGGAGCCATCATTTGGAAGTCACGAACCAATAGGTTAATAGGGTCCGTAATACCCTGAACAGTCAAGGGGTTAGACCAGGGGCAATCCTCCAAGACATGGGAGTTAGCCTCAAATCTAGTTGGCACACCAAGAGTAAGGCCCCGACCCAGATCCCTGAGTCAATCAATCCCAGTCGGGTTAACCCCGCAGTCCAATTAGCAACCCAACATTCCAATCTTAATCAGCCAGTTAGGTGGCAAGTGAGTTCACACACAGTCAAGGGAAGTCTACCCAAGCAACCCATCACCAGTAAAAGTCAGAGCTTTGACCTAACCAAGTATCAAGACAATCCTAGGGTGCGTGCATACTTTCAAGACCGATTAAACTAAGGGTACACCATCCAGCATAGTCAATCCAAGTAGGTCAAGTCAGAAGCTCAAGTTATAAGGCATGCCCAACTTGTTGGCTCAAATCAAGACTACCCTAGGGGTGCTAGCCTGCCAATCCAATGGATTAGGGGCCACGGATCTAACTCTAGTCATCACTCGAGGTCAGGACTACCTAAGGGGCAGACTCTATCTAGTAGTAGTTATGGCCTTCCTTCACTCTTTCAATTCAATGTTGGGACAAGAGAATACCATAACAATAGGGATAGATCATCCAGACACGATCAAGGGCAGGAAGACTTAACCGCCCAAGGTTGGAGGTCTAGTCATCATAGTAGCATGAGTCATCCCAATCAAGTGGTGATTCTAACCTACATCGTTCTTGCATGGCCAAGTAGTGCAAAGTCCAACTAATGGATCAACTCAAACCCAATTAAACCCAGGTGAGTCTATAGGCCAACAACCGACATACCGAGTTCACCACACACCTCAGGCTCAATTCTTGGGGTAACCTGCTACATGGGCCCAACAGTCAGTCTATACAAGCCACATACCGCAAATCCAGATCCAACAAGCCATACAACCGAGTCAGGTCACTGTTATAACAACAACTCAATTCACCCACATGAAACGCCTCCAGGACTCTTTAGAGAAAATGAGAATATGGGATTTCTTAGCTCCTAAAGCCTACGTACAAGAGACTCTAGAACACCTAGAAGATCTTCTAATCGGGTTTGTGATGCCACAATTCAAAAACAAATTTTCAAGGAAAGAGGATCCTGCGGCACACATCAACACCTATTTATTAATAGTCCATACATTGCGAGACCTACCCAACTAACTTAAGGTCATGTTCTTGTATATCTTATCAAAAGAGCCCCTGATGTGGCACCGGAAATTCATGTAGGATAACCCTCAAGCAACTCCTGACGAAATGTTCAAGCAATTTTCCTCTCGTTATTTTGGGACGGGGCCAAGACCCATCACCCTTGGTGAGTTAACTTCCACCAAACAAAAGTCTGGCGAGTCTCTTTCAAACTTTATAACCAGATTTAGAGAGGCTGTTATGAGAGTCGTCGAAACCCCACTCCCTGAATCTGTGAAGGTAGGCATGGTAATAGAGAACATGACTTCAGAATCTGTCACCTTTTTTAGCAATAGGGCGGTCCCTTACTTGTTTGATGTTATGCTTGAAAGAGTATCGCGATATGAGCGAGCCAAGGAGGATGAAGCCAAAATCTTTTGTAACCTAATGATAGTCGACCCTCCACAAGAAGGAGAAGGGAATAAGGATTCGACTAGTGAGGGACCCTCTCAAGAAGGAGAGGTGAACTTCATCGACGTGAACTTGATCGAGAAAAATGACCCTTCTGCAAATCATAGACGAGAAGAGAAAAAAAATTACTCAACCACATGGAGAATGCAGACTTCCATGCCAAGGAAATTCACTCACATCGATATCCTTTTAACCCATCATCCCAAGTAAATGCAATATAAGAAGACCCACACGTGTGGGATGGTGAATTAGACTCACAAGTGATCCAAGATGAACTCGAGCATAAGCTACCGAGATTCAGAAGTTGTAGATTCTCAAACTCATGGTGACAAGAAAAACCTTACGTCCGATATGATTACTCTTAAGGAAACTGAGCAGCAAATTCTTCAAGAAAAATTATTTCCTCAAAAATCAAAGGAAGCTGATCTTTTATAACTCTTACGAGACCCACCTAGGCCATCTTCACTAGACTTGCTCTCCAACCTACCTATATGGGATGAGGAGCCATGCTTAAAAGATTTAATTGAGTCACCCTTTGAGATGAACCCAGTTATAGATGATGGCGAAGCAAATAGCCCAAATTTGACTAGTCCAAAAGATTTGATACCTCCACTAGAGTCGAAAGAGCTCGAACCTTTAGAAATTATAAGGGGATCACTTGGGCTACCTTCACAAGATTTTGTGGATGATTCGCCCATCTGGGACAAAGAACGAAATATTGAATACCGACATAGGTCATCTCCTCAAGAGGAGAGATTTCCAAAGCTTAACTAGGGCAGGAACACAACTTCGATAGCCGGGGCACCCCTATATCAAGAAAGTTCATCTCATGAAGAACAAGTTCCTAATGGAATAAAAAGCCCTGCAGGGGCAACCCATCAAACTACCTAATAGGGGCAATCTCCTCTCATGAAGAGGGCACAACAGGGGCAATTAATGAGATTGAGCCCCTATTTGTTAACTCCCAACATGCCATAAGGCCATTCATCGTCAACTCAGTTACTCTTCTTGTGAGAGAGTCTCTCCCAAGCTCGAGCAGAGAAGGAGCCCACTACGGAATTAACTCCTAAAAAGAAGCACAAAATTTGAAATGAAAGAGACAATTGTAAAGGAGTTGGGTGATCACTCACCCTTGCAAATAACCAAATGGGGCATTCACGCCTCAAACTTCAAAAGGCATTAATGCCTAATGAGTAATATAAATATTCTTATTAACGGGGAAAAACCTAATGAGCTTGTCCGTACATGCAAAAGATTGAGGGATTAAAAAACTAAGAGTGATTATTAGTCCCAAAATCAAGGTACAAGTGGGGCAATTCAAGGATAAATCCAAGGGGAACTTGACGACCATTGTCAAAGAAATATTGGATGTCAACCTGGGGCAAGGGAAATCAGAAGATGGCTGATATTAAAAACTCCTTGCCACCTGGATAAGGGAAAGATCATCAAATTCATACATAGTCTTAAAGCGAAATACCAAAAAAAGAAAAAAAAACACCATTGACTCTTCTTCTTCCTCCTCCTCCTCCTCCTCCTCCTCCTCCTCCTCCTCTTCCTTTGTCATCATTTTCTTAACAAAAAAAAAAAAAAATTCCTCTAAGCTAAAAATCTGAAAGGAACCCATGCCTTGGAAAAAAGGCAACCGGGCAAAACACCCGAAAGGGACCCCAGGGGCAATGAAAAAAAAAAAAATATGTTGGGCTTAAATTTTGAAAGGAACCCCAAGCGTTGGAAAAAAGGTTACCGTGTTGAACACCCGAAAGGGACCCCGGGAGCAATGAAAAAGAAGAAGTTCTCTCCTTTCCTTCTATTATCTAAAGTCTTTTCTCTCTAAACATCTTATCTTCCTTCTTCTTGAGTCAGAATGGT
Source organism: Amborella trichopoda (assembly GCF_000471905.2). The sequence goes on along the minus strand of NW_006499948.1, from coordinate 3,173,906 downwards.
GTCAAAAGAAAAATCAATGAGCATTAGCCTGATGGAACTTTGTTAAAGACCTCGATCATTTGGACTTCGAAAGATGAATGGTGGAGGAACGAAATCGAAAATTTAAAGAGATTCTGAATACCCAAGGGCAGTATCCTATATTTTCAAGACTACATTTTGCTCAAAAACACCAAAAAACTCTCCTTTGAATTGAAATATAATAGCTGCGGTTGGAAGATAAAGAAATACTTGATGATTTCTCATCCTAAAGATTTAAGCAAGAAGTCGACAAGCTCGTATAGGGTTCACCAAAGGGGTCACAAGTGGTTAAACTGTAAAACCCACATTAAAAAAAAAATGCTTCAAATTTCATTTCAAAGCTTTTCTTTTAAAAAACACTCCATAGTTGTATGAGTATAACTGCTAACTACCTAGTCCATCGCTGCATGATGTTAAACTCCTTAGAGGGCTCTATGGTTTCAGGAACTAAAACTGCTAACTAAAAATTTGTTTTTCAAAATATCTTTCTTATTTCAAAATTTCACTATATATCTTGTGTTTTCAAAAACTTTAATTTCTTTGTTAAAATCGTAACATGTCCAAGTTCTGGCTTCTATTTCAAATCTCTCCCTATTTTCAAAATTTCTAAAAAGACTTTAAAAAAAAATGCAAGAGCTTGGACACCCGTATATAATGATTACTGTGTTGTCGCCTTATCTCTCTCTTCAGAATTGACGAGGCAAACATATTCCTAAAACAAGTAAAACCTATAGACGATCTTAAGAAACCCTAAAGAAATCAAAGAAAATGTCAGGTTTAAAAATTTGAAATTGTGAAAAACCTTGAAGGTAAGTGGCATGGCCAGAAAATCCAACTCGAGTTTCAAGCTTGTGTAACTCACCGACATCTCACGTCAAAAACCTTAGGATGAAAATGCCTTAGGTGGGTGAGTGGGGCACCCAATGTCTTAGAGGGATACTTGGTGTGCCCTCTGACCACAAAATGTCAGGATGAAAGTTAAAATGGCTGCATTTTCTTTGCTGCTCACCTACCCCTTAAAGGACAGGGAGCACCAAAGAGTATTTACTTCTTTCCCTCGAAGGACAGGGAGTACCAAAGAGGGGTAACTTAGACACCCCATTTTTAAAAAAACGGGCAAATTCCAAGATTTTCCTAACTTTAGATAACCCATAGAAGTTATAGAGAGAGTCAAGAGAAAGAAAAACCTAGCCCTAGGAAAACCCTAATTTTAAGCCACCCTTAGATCAAGAAAGTCATTCAACCAAGCCAAGGCTTGGTCAAAACTTGAACAAAGAGACAAAGAGGACACACGGTATAAACTCAGCCGGTCCTGATACAGGTGAGGCTTGGAAGCCTCAGGAGTCCAGGGCCAACTGGCCCGGTCTAGTATTTCTTTCACCTATCTGCATTTCTTTTCTGTATTTTTTATTTTTATTAGATTAAATCTGTTTTATTGTATTTTATTTTCTATTTCATATTTTGGATCAATGCTAGCTCTACCACTGATCTAAGAGCAAATCTACTCATTTCTGAGCAGATCTGACCTCATATCAGAATTTGATTGTCCCCACTATCTCTATCACTTTTTTAAAATCAATCTATGGTGTTCAGATCTGAGGGATCCTCTTCTAGAGATCTCTATGATTTTGCATCGTAAACTGATAGATATTAAGGATACCCGTGACAGGCGAGCCTATAACCGGCATCAAGCCTGAAAACTATGTTGCTTTTGTCAATGAGTATCTGAGAGATTGCCCTAAAGACGTCACCCCGATGTGTCTTAATCATACATGGTTGAGGAAGAGATTTGAACAACTACCAAAACAGACTACCAAATTAGAACTCACGCAACACACACAAGTGTATCTCCTTGATTTAATTGGCACAAGTATATTTTCCGACTCATCTAAAGGATCGTCGCTTTCAATGTACCTGCAATTGTTTCGAGATTTCGATGGGGCGGGGAAGTATGCATAGGGTATTGTGGCACTTGCTTTCTTATATCGTTCCTTGTCTAAGGTCGCAAGCAGGGACAAAAATCATTTTCATGGGCCAACGACCTTACTACAGGTATTTATCACTATCTTTATAGTTTATATTTACAATATTACAATTTCTTTGGCTTCTTAGTTCTTGTTTTTTCTACAATGCTGGATCTATGAGCATTTTCGAGCTGTAGCCACCAAGGCTACATTGCTCATCAACCCAAGAATGCCTAGAGCTTGCATGTGGAAGAAACAATCATGCCACAAAAACATCTCGTTTGATAACATCTTGTTTGATATGGTTAGTGGTTGGCTTGTGTACTTATATTCTAGTAGATAATCAACCTAGGAATGCCTTGGCTTGTTGGCTTGTATGCTTACTTAATGTGTCATGTTTTTTTTGTGGGTGACCTAGCAACCATATGAGGAGTCACATGAAATTGCAGAATACTTCATGTGCTTATCATACCTCATAAGTTTCAACATTACAGAGTATTATATGTCTGATCGCATGCTGCGACAATTTGGGAAGGTGCAAGGGATTCTTGTTATGCTACCCAAGTGGGATAGGAGGGACAAGGTTGGTATACACCCCACAAATCGAACTGAAGAGTTGAGCAGGCAAATAAAAGATTGGAAGTAATGAGAACGTAATGTTGTCAAGACAGCCCTGAATAAATTTGGTGGTGTACCTATAGAAGAGTACATGACTTGGTACAACATGTTTATACAAAGATTTAGAAAAACCCCCATGCCCCCCCCTGTTGCAGACGCAATCCCATATACAATCCTCCACAAGGCATGATGATGATAGTAGATTGCTATACTATTTCTTATATATATATTGTTATTTAATTGTCTTAAGATATCTTAAAATTATAAAAAATAAAACTAATGGTCTATTTTCTTTTTTTATTGACTACTTGCAACGACATACATGTATAGAGATACTACAAGCTACGCTTAATGGTGAAGTATTAGCTGGAGAATCCAGACGTTATGTACAGGTGGCTCATGATCTACTATTGGGTAACACTTCTGTAGAGACAAGTGCGAACTAGGGGTGGAGAAGTGGAAAGTGAACGTGAGGAGGACGATGATAGTGAAAGCGAAGAAGACGATGATGGTGGAGAAGATGATATTCAAAGCCACGATGATGGTGAGAGCAACGATGAAAATGAGAGAAGAACAAAGAAAAAAGCAGATCACTTCCAAACACCGACGTTGTAAGAGGAATCGAGATGGAATTTGCGATCTTGAAGAGATGGAAGGACTATAGCGGAAACCGATGTGAGGGTTGAGATGGAGAAATTTAACCCTTTTTTTTAGTTTGATATGTATGTTTGAAATAGATGTAAAGTAAAGAAAATGGTTGATATTGATTTTGATGTTGACTTTGATATGTATTTTTTTATATTAAAAAGGAAATGATTCAAAGATAGTTGGATATATATGTTATTTGCCTTTCTTAATGATGATGGTATTTGGTTTTTCTCCCTAAACTGCAACTCTATTGCAAATTCTTTGTGATTACAAACATGAACACTTTTATAGTATGGAAATTGTCCAATCCTCATACCAAGCATAATGCAAGTTACTCAGATCAATCATCCACTTTCTGTACTTATCAACAGACAATATAGATGCTCATCTCTACCATTTTTATATAAGTAAGGCCGATGGATATATTACACCAACCCAGCATGAGCATAGTATATGGTCCCTTTAAGATACACATTGCATATTATAAGATTTTAAGTTTCTTGATTTTTCAAGTCTTATGGATATGCCTTGACTGAGTTCAAATTGAGTCATATGATCCTATTTAAACCATTTGCAGCCCTTGTCAAGTCCCCATCGAGATGCCATTCCTTATGGTATTGAACATTTGAAACAGAGGTTCATTATAAGCTTCAATTGTACTAGCATACAGATTTTTCTTTGACTTATGATTTGATGAAGAAGTTGGAATGTGAAAAAGAAGCTTCCATTACATTGTGACTGACATCACATCCATCTACCACTTAAATAGAAATCTAAAAGTAGTTGTAAAGAGAGGTCCGACAGTACATGTACTGCACTCCGACAGTATCACTGAGCGCTCCAGCAATTTCAATGCTCGCTTCGGCAGTACCACATCGCACCGGCAGTTTAAAAGCATAGTCTGACAGTGGTCGCTCTGGCCATTGCAAAGAGCGCTCCGGCAGTAAAGGTTCTGTTAGTCACAGCACTCCGGCAGTTTCGAAGCACGATCTGGCAGTACATGTTCTAGAAGTACTATTGCTCCGAAAGTTTCAATGCTAGATCCGGCAGTACCATATCTCTCCAGCATTTTCAAAGAGCAGTCCGACAGTGGTCACTCTCGTAGTTACAAAGAGCGCTCCGGTAGTGAATGTCATGTTAGTCACAGTGCTCCGGAAGTCTCTAAGCTCAATCCGGCAGTACATGTTCTGGACGTACTACCGCTCTGGCAGTTTTAATGCTCGCTCTGATATTACCACATCGCTTAGGTAGTTTTTGAAAGTACGATCCAACAGTGGTCGCTCCAGTAGATGCAAATAGTGCTCCGACAGAAAAGGTTTTGTTAGTCACATCGTTCCCACAGTTTCAAAGCACGATCTAGTAGTACATGTTATGGAAGTACTGCCGCTCCAACAATTTCAATGCTCGCTCCGGCAGTACCACATCGCTTAGCCAGTTTGAAAGCACGGTTCGGCAGTGGTCGCTCCGGCAGTTGCAAAGAGTGCTCTGGCAGTAAAGGTTCTGTTAGTCACAGCGCTCCGGCAGTTTCGAAGCACGATCTGGCAGTACATGTTCTAGAAGTACTGTTGCTCCGAAAGTTTCAATGCTAGATCGGGCAGTACCATATCTCTCCAGCATTTTCAAAGAGCGGTCCGACAGTGGTCACTCTCGTAGTTACAAAGAGCGCTCCGGTAGTGAATGTCATGTTAGTCACAGTGCTCCGGAAGTCTCTAAGCTCAATCCAGCAGTCAATGTTCTGGACGTACTACCGCTCTGGCAGTTTTAATGCTCGCTCTTATATTATCACATCGCTTAGGTAGTTTTTGAAAGTACAATCCAACAGTGGTCGCTCCAGTAGTTGCAAATAGCGCTCCGACAGAAAAGGTTTTGTTAGTCACATCGTTCCCACAGTTTCAAAGCACGATCCAGTAGTACATGTTATGGAAGTACTGCCGCTCCAACAGTTTCAATGCTCGCTCCGACAGTACCAGTTTGAAAGCACGGTTCGGCAGTGGTCGCTCCAGCAGTTTCAAAGAGCGGTCAGGCAGTACATGTTCTGGAAGTACTGTCGCTCCAATAGTTTAATGCTCGCTCCGACAGTACCACATCCCTCCAGCATTTTCAAAGAGCGCTCTAGTAGTAAAGGTTATGTTAGTCACAGCGCTCCGGTAGTTGCGAAGCTCGATCCCGCAGTACATGTTCTGAACGTACTGCCGCTTCGGCAATTTCAATGCTTGCTCTGACAGTACCACATCTCTCTGGTAGTTTGAAAGCACGGTCCGACAGTTGTCGCTCTGGCAGTTACAAATAGCGCTCCAGCATAAAAGGTTATGTTAGTCACAGCGCTCCGGCAGTTTCAAAACGCGGTCCGGTAATACATGTTTTAATCTCAGCGCTCCGGCAGTTTCAAAGATCAATCCAGCAGTACATGTGGTTTCACTGCACTCCTGCAATTTCAAAGGTCTATCCAACAGTATTGAGTTTCGGTCCGGCAATGCGATGGTTCACTCCGGAAATGTGTTTTTGTGGTCCGATAGTCAACGTGAAATCTGGTGAAATTGATTATTTTTGTACAGGAAGGGGATTTCCATCCAAAAAAAAAAAACGTTTTTGTTGGGAGGGTATTTGCATAGAAAGTATACTTTTGGAAAAAAAGTGAGAGAATAAGTTGGGTTAGGGGTAAGTTGCATAGTAAGTGTAGTCTTGGGGTTTTTTTGTAATGTTCCCAAAATTTTAAATAAGCCACGGGGATTAATTCCACATCAAAAAAATGTCTAGAGTCATGGGGTTGTAAAGTCTATAAAAGGGGTGGGAGAGTTTGTGATCATATTTTAAATTCTAAATCCATCGGGTTCGGGCCTGCTTATTTTAAGTTATGGACAATTTGAAGTTAGTGGGTACGGGTTCAGGTATGCATCCTCAAGTGAAGTTTCGGGTTCCGGCCTGGGTTCAATATTGCTCGACTCATACTTGACCGGTTGCCACCCATACTTGACCCGTTGCCGCCCAATATTACTCGACCCATACTTGACCAGTTGCCACCCCTACATTAGTGAGTCTGACACCAATTCTTCATTTATGGTAATAGATTTCAATTTTTCATTTATGGTAATAGATTTTGACATCAATTCTTCATTTATAGTAATAGTCTTTGGATTTCATTGATGAAATGCAAAGGATTCTATTATAACCTGCTTTTTTACCTAATAATAGAAATGATTCTTCATTTATGGTAATAGATTTTGGATTGGTTGATGAAATGCAAGGGATTCTATTGTAACCTGTTTTCTTACCAAATAATAGAAATGAATGAATAAAAGGAATTTATAAATTCTTAAATCGATTTCGAAACAGCCAAAAACCTAAAGGGTGTGGTTTCTACAAGGTTGCAACCTTATACAATCCAATTAAGCTGTACCTCCTAATTTTATTATAACATGTAATTTTGGAATAAAAATTCATAAGATTGTAAGAAAATCTATTTTCATATCTAATTATAAAATTTTAAAACTTAAAAAATGGTTTAACTCAAGTAAATCTAAAATTTTGAAAATGAACTGTGTAGAAAATGTCTAGAAAATGTGTCGCAAGACTCAAAGTCCTTTTCTTTATTTTTTTTAATATTCAGAATATTCATACATCTCGATGTTGAGATGATCAATTAAAGGGTTTTTCAACATTAAAACAACATTTCTGATGGATTTTTGAGGTGCATCTTTAATTCTACATTTTAAGGTTGCAACCTTATATAAACTTTGGCCAAACATAAAGCCTAGGCTCTAAACAATCAAATTAGAGCCTACCTTCAAACATTGCTGAGAAATGTGGTTTCAATACTGGAAATCTTTGTGATGGTCTTAAACTATATTTTCATATTTATTTATAAAGTTTAAAGCTTCAAAAATAGTGTAGATCGACAAATCTATAAAAACTTGAAAATCTTGAAAATTGACGGTCCAAAAAAGGCATTATACCCTATTTCCAAAAACTTGAAGTCTATTTTTTTTCATGTCCATGTATCTTGATGTTGAGATGATCAATTTGAGGATATTTGGGTATCAAAACAACCTCTTCTATTGAAATTTTAAGGTAAGCTCTAATTTGATTGTTTATAGCCTTGACTCTAAACAGACTTTTCCCTTTTGAAAATATAAGGATTTTACGTTTCCACCTACCCAAATGGTCCATTAGGGAAGGGTTGCTTCGTTGAAGAAACTCCGGACCCAGTCACAAAAGCATTGTGGAAAATGAGTTTCCTTGTCTAGAAAAAACCTGAAATTTGCTTTTCAATTCTCCCTTGAATCACGCAATGGTCTCTCCTATTTTACTGATTCAATGACAATGTGATATTTTTCACTTCTCATAAATTTCACATTAGGTATACTTCCTCAAAGAAACTCTAGTGGAAACACCTCAAACAATGAATTTGGAAACAATACAAGCAGTGTACTTAATTGAAATCATTATAGAACAATACCTATAGGGCCAAGGCTGGGTCGGCCCAAGCCAAAAAAAATGAAAAAAAAATAAAAGAAAAAAATTAAAAAAAGGAGAGCTGAGATGGGCCTGCACTGGCCCTAGCCCTAACCCGGCCCTTAGGCCATTGTATGTGGCCCCAGGCCCTACTCTTTTAGGATCGGGCTGGGCTGCCCACCCCATTGCCAGCCCAACTGTATGTCTTTGAGAGATGGCTCAATGACATGAAATAGCATCAATAAACTGTTGGGAGAAATGTAGAGTTGCACATTACTTATTAAGGATTATGACTCCAGAGTTTATGTCCAAGAGCTTACACACACAAGGATCACAGTCAGCCTTAGCCATCTGATTGAAATACGATAATCTAGAGTTTCATAAAAATTTATTATTTTGGATTGAGAGCTTAGTCTCTGGCATACTTACTTTGGACTGAGAGTTTAGTCACTGGCAGATCTATAGCTGCCCAATTTCACATCCAATGCCAGAGGGTAGTTGTGACCTTCTTATATGCAAATAATCTTATTGTATAATTGCACTATAAAATATGTCACAATTGAGTAGTAAATTAGTCCAAAAAAAAACAAATAATCAAAACACACATTCTCCTCTCAAACCACAACAAAAGGTCGGCAAACTACATGAAACCAAAAACTATTGAAATGAAGTTGTTGAAAATCCGTTGAATAACCACTTGTGAAAATCTGCATTCTCTTCTAAAATCATGAACTGGCCATTTGTGCTGCATTCTTTTAGATCACAAATTGTTAAAAAGCAACCAAACTACATCAAACAACAAACTAATGAAATGAAGTTTGTTGAAATCCAACGAATGGACATCAATATTTCGCAAAAAATGTATTTACAATTTCATCTGCAATCAAACAAGAAATCATCCTCGACATCTTTAATTATAAGATCCTCATGAAATATGTTCACAGAGCTCCAACATGCACTTCTTAAACAGCTCTTTATACGAAGGGAGGAATTTTTTTCTTTCTTTGGTAATTCAATGAGGAAGATAGACCCTACTCGTTTTTTCATATAGATTAGGGAGTTAGCTTTTTCTGATGGTGTCGATAGATATGGTCAGTAGGATTGAAAACCACAACATGATAACTAGATAGATATAGGGGTGCTACGACCACAACCAGCCCCTTTTCTAAAGGGAGGAATTCCAAGAAATCTTATCGATTTCTTAAAGGTTTTTAAAAAAGCTTCTACAATAGCTAGGATTTCAAGCACAATCAATCTCTTCGGTGAAGCAATTGCCATTAACTTTCATGAAAGCCTAAAGCATGAGGGTGCCTAAGTAGCTTAAAGCTTCAGTTTCGAACGTTTGCCTTTATGTTACTTTTTGTACATCTCTATCGTATACAACATTCAACATATAAGTTTACACCTTATATAAACTTTTAAATGTATTCTTGAGTTTACATCCAAAAATAAAAATAAAGTAATTGCCATCAGCCCATTTTCCTGTTCGAGGAATGGAGTTTCTAACAGTTTTTTGGCATCCCTTATCGGATTGGGCAATCCCTCACTTAATAATTATAAATTGAAAATGTTTTGATAAGACTGCTGCCCTACCAAAATTAGTAAAGCCTGACCCCCCAAACTCATAAAAAATTATAGTTCTGGTGTCAAAAAACCTTCAAATTGATCATCTCTTCCTTGACTATTATAGTTGTAAAAATAATAATTATGATTTCAAGCCCTAAAAATAGTGCATATCGTAACACATCATCTAGACGGTCCATTTCGCCCTAGAAATAAGGGTTTCCAACTCTGCTAGATATGTATTATTATTTCAATTTCAAAATTTATAGTCAATGTTGAAAATTGATTTTAGAGCCATCATGGATATTTCTTATGCCGAAAGTGCTTTCCGAACTAGGTTTCAATGTGAGGCTTTACTTTATTTTTATAAAGCCTAGGCCTTATAGATACTGCATTCATTATAAAATTAAAAAGAGAAGATTTCAAGTAAGAAAACAAATCCACCAAAGAAAAGAAAAAAAAATGTAACAAAATTATGGGAGAGAAGCCCTGCATGTTGGGGTTGAAAAGGTGCCCCTTGGAGAAAACTTGAGGATATGGCTTGGAGCCCAACCAAATTCTATGCGCTAAAGAAGAGATATTTTCAGAAATACATTAAAAAAATATTTTTGAAGGAGCATATCATTTTCATGAGCTTTGTCCAAGAAGAAAAAGAGCGTTACCACTTTGTTTTAAAGAAAATTGTTTCTTTACCGCATTTCTACAATATGCCGTCTAAAGGTATGCCGTCCAAAGGAATAAAACATCCATCTTAAAGATAGATGCAAATAGGTGATCCATCTAGAATCAAGAGAAACTAAAGGTCCAAATGTTTTGTTAATATAATTATTATTTTTAGTTTTCAAATTTGTTTTTTCATATTCATGATCTTTATATTAAAAATTAGATATTCTTTAAAAGTTAAGAGCAAATTATATTCAAAAAATACTTTTATTGACAAACCCGCATTCCGGGTCATTGTTTTAAACAGCTTATACCCATGATTTGACTAAGCCTCATTAAAATAGCCAAGTGGGCGATGTGACATTGAGCCTTGCTTTAACTTTCATCAAAAGTCTTGTGAGATTATCAATTACAAAATAAAACGTATTAGTTATCGACAAGGGCAACGGAAGTAACGATAGGAAGCTGTCCAATTAGAGTCCACCAAAGATTGTCATTCATGGGTTGATGAGCCTATATTGTTAATTAGATAGAAAAATAACATACATATGGGTGAGGTTTGCATAAGGTGTCAATTTTAGACAATCACGTTAATATACACCTCAAAATATCGTTAAAAGATGTATTTTTCATGCATAAACTCTTTTGATGGCTTAAGAATCTATTTTTCATTCCTATTATGGAATTGAAAACTCCAAAATAGTGTTGATCTAGCAGATCTATAAACACTTTAAATCTTGAAAATAGGTGATCTAGATAATATGTTACTAGATGTACTATTTTTTCAGATTTGAAATTGATTTTTTCTTTCATATCTTGATATTCATTCATATACAGGTCAAGATGATTAATTGGAGGGTTTTCTAGTGATGAAAGAACCTTTACCGATGGATTTTTGAGGTGCACCTTAATTTTACAGTATGAGGTCGACACATTATATAATTTTTTTCCGATACATATTGTTGATATACATATACTAGAAGTAACACTTTGAACTTTTGAAGCAAAAGTCAAGATGATTGATTGGAGGGTTTTCTAGTTACAAAAAAAACCTTTTTCGATGGATTTTTGAGATGTACACTAATTCTGCATTATAAAGTTGCCACATTATATATTTTTTTTCCCATCCATATTATTGATATATATAATGGAAATAACACTTTGGACTTTTGAAGCCGCCCAATTGATAGATTATATTTCTTGGTGAAAATTATGAACTTATTTTAACGATATTTTATGCGGTTTGTATAAGGTGTCATCCTTATACTATTGACATAAGGTGCACCTCAAAACTATCCTGAAAATGCAGTTTCGGTGCCGCAAAGCCTTATGATGATATGAAAATCTATTGTGACCCCCAATTATGAAATTTAAAGTTATCGAAATGGTGACGATCAAGCAAATCCATAGCATTTGAAAATCTTGAAAATGGATAGTCCAGATAATGTATTAGAGGATGAACTATGTTTAGGACCAAAAATCCTTCTTTTTTTTTATGTCCATAAATCTCAAGGTTTAGATGATCAATTTGAGAGTTTTCTAACATAAGTACAACCTTCACTAGTGGGCTTTCTATGTGCACCTTAACTGTTCAGTACAAGGTTGAGAACTTATGTAAAATTTTTCCTTCTAATAATATCCCAGTAAAATCAATTTGTGGCGATAGTTTAGCTTTCGATTAATTACATTAAAGACTTTAAATATATGGAAATCAAAACTATTGAGCTGGATAATAGTTTCTTATAAAGACTTTACATATATGGAAATCAAAACTATTGAGCTGGATAATAGTTTCTTATGCTTTAATCTATGCCATACATTGAGAAATTACTATGAAATTCATCCTTCATTATAATTTTGAAAATCTAACTATATTTTTAAGTTGCTTGTTTTGGGGTCCTCTTTTATTATATTTCTCATTTTGTATATTTTAATTGTTTGTTTTGTGGTCTTCTTTTGTTAAGAACTTTACTTAGATTTAAAGGCACGAGATGCTCTCATTTTCTCTGAGGTATTCAATGCCCCCGACTAGAAGGCAAGATGCAATCAAATTCATACTCCAAAAATACAACCAACCAGATGAAGCATAATTAGTTTTAAGTTGCACACTGAAAAAAAACTTTACTAAAGTACATTACTTAATTCTCTAATTTGCCTTCAAAGCAGTTTATTCTTTAGTTTCTCTTCCTTTGAAACGATTCTCATAAAAAAAAAGAAAAGAAAATCACGACTTTCAATTACTTCTTGATATAACAAAATGCTCCTCCTAGAGAGAGAGAGAGAGAGAGAGAGAAGGGCTAAAAACGATTGTCTAAAAGTAAAATTTTAATAAAGAAAGGTTAACAAGTAGTTTAACAATAAA
>NW_006499948.1:3102371-3133678 GCF_000471905.2 Amborella trichopoda | reverse complement strand
TGCCGTAGGCCCATTAGTCTACAACTACATATGAGTCCAACGATTTAGATTCAATCTGAGCTGATCCAATGATCACGATTGCATTTCATATTTTAATTTTAATGTTTTTCTATAAATCAAAATCACTTGAAATTTTGAAGGGGTGTTTTTTAAATATAGGAGAATCTAGTAAAAATATCAAAAAAAGAATTTGTAAAAATTTAATTAACCAAAATATCCACGAAAACGTTTAGAGATATTTTGGTCAATTTATATTTTGAGAATTATTTTTATTAAATGAGTCTTGATGAGAAGAGTAGACGTCTAAAATTTCATGTGTTGAAAAACCTTCTAATTGATTATCTCGACAACGAGATGTATGAGTATGAAAAAAAAAATATTTTGAGTTCTAGAAAGAGTGCATCTTGCAATACACTATCTAGACCGTCCATTTTCAAGATTTTTATATGTTTATAGATATACTTCATTGTAACTATTTTTTGAGTTTAAAATTTTATAATTAGTTGTGAAAATAGATTTTGAGGTAATCCTAAGAATTTTTTACCCCAAAATTACATGTTATAATAAAATTTGGATGTGCGCCTTATTTGGATTGTTTAAGGTTGCAACCTTTAGAAACCATATCTTTTTATGAATCATGAATTTATGTTATACAACAAAATAAGATTCATATAGTCCATCCCAAACAATTAGATAAGGTTCGGATGATGATGATCTTAATCTTAACCATTTTCTTAAAATCATACAACTTAATAAATCATATATGGTCTCACTTCCAACCCATTTTGTATGAACATATTCTTACAAATTCCAAAGAAGATGAAATAAGAGATGCCCACTTCAACTATACTCCATAGTCATCACCAGCTGAGCCGCTAGATTGGCCTCACTACGGACAAGTGCTTTTGTCTTTATGGTCAAAAAAAAGAATTTCATTTGGTTTAAAATTAGTCAAGATTAATATTTGATTAGTTTTGGCTTATCCCCCATTTTGTTTTAAATGATTCAACAAACTAAACAAAGTTGAACATCATTTTTATAATATTCTTCATATTTTTAAAGGGTATATTAAGATACTGACAAATATGAGTATTTTTTTAAGGTACTCAACATTTTTAGACAGTTGATGCCCTTATCTACCATGTAACAATTTTTTTGTATAGGAGAATTTTAGGTAATTAATTAATAATAAAATAAAAAGTATTGATAGAAAGATAATAATTTATCAACTATAATAGATAATGACATCACCCACATAAGGTGTGACAATACTCACATGAGTAATAATGATTTATTAACCAACAGTAAAATGCCACCAGTTTTTTATAAAAATATCTAGCATACCCTTTCTAATGACCAAACATGCATTTACTCAAAAAAAAAATTGCAGTACAACATAGGGGTCAATAGTGTCCAAAAATTTTGAATTCATTAAAGAAATACTCGAATACCCTAATATAACCCATTTTTAAATTTAACATTCGTATTTCTTATTTATTCGATTGGATCAATTTTGACTAAAACAAATTCCTCACCTGTTCGAAGGCCAGTCCAATCCTTATAACACTCCATTAAAGGACAGAGATATACAGTTTGCAATAATGATGGGGCACTCTTAGCCTATCCATATATACCTGTTCAGCAAAGCGACAATGTACACAATGCCAATTTCATATATAACTGGTGAAAATGCCTAATGAGTCTATCATATTCAGTGCACCACAGGTATCTCCATTACAGTCGTGATTAGAGTGAGTTTTTTATGAACAGTATGGAACAGCAGTGACAGATTTTCAAATGGAGGGTCCTCCGAGGCAGTGAAGAAAGAAGAGTAGGATTAAGGAGAGCTTTTAATGACAACTTGTTTAAAAATGATCCACCCAAATCGTATGAGAGAAAACCGTGATAAGTCGGATCTCAACCTTTTATGGACATGATTGAATCTTGAAATGCTTCTTGTACCCTATGCTCCATATTATACATTAAATCCAGATTTGATAAAATTGGGGTTGGGCCTCTTGGCTAGGTGGCTTAAGGCCATTAACACTAGATTCATAATTAAAACAGGGAGAAGTTCTAGTCCAGGATGCCATGAAGTAGAGAGTTCAGCAAGCTGACCAAAGCACACATGTATATTTTTTAATGTTCGACTTCATTGATAACAAAACGGAAAATGGTTTGATAGGGATGAAGCCCATTTAAAATAAGTAGAACCTCACCTAATAACTCATAAAAATTGTAATTCAAACATTCGAAAACATCTACATCAATCATCTCTACTTGAACATTATGGTTGTGAAAAAAATTAGGATTTCAAACTCTAAAAGATATATATTTCTAACAAATTATCTAGACCGTCCATTTCGCCCTAAAAATAAGTACTCAAAGATTCACAAGATCTGTACGATTTTTTGAGTTTCAAAATTTATTCCCGGTATTGAAAATTGATTTTAAAGCCATCATGGATATTTTTATGACCGAAAGTGCTTTCTAGATAAGGATTTGAAGTGAGGCTTTATTTGGTTTTCATAAAGCCTAGGCCTTTCAGAAACTTCATCCTTACAATTGTCAAGACGGGGGCGCCCTTGGACCGAGTAATTCGGCCAGACCTAGAGGCAACGCAAGTTGGGAGCCTAATTCAATGGGCACCAAATAACTCACAAAAAAAAAGGTAAAAAAATTATAAAAATAGAAAACACGAATACATTTGTTAGAAATATTGTTTAGATGATTTTGCTAGTTCTTAAGATGATTTAGGAACTTCCATATTTTTTCACTTTGTTAATATTTCTGAAATATTCAAGGTATAAATCAATTTTTCTAATAATCCATCTTTTATAGATTTTTTTTCATCTTCTTTGGTCTTCTAATGATTTACATTAATTTTTTTTATATTTAACTATTTTTTAGAAATCTTTTACCTCCTTTTTAACTTTTTTCCCCACTTTTTAGTCAAAGTACCTTGGCCGAGGCGATCTCGGTAAAAAAAATAAAAATAAAAAAGATAAATAAAAAAAAATAAAAGGCATAATCAGCTATATACTCAAAGTAGAACTTTAAAAAAACAAAATCATATCACAGGCCTTATGAGGATTGTGGAGCTGCCTCTCCATCATTCGTTATGAGCTTCAATCACCATTAACTTCTATTCTAAGTATAACTCATATCATGAGTGGTTTATGGTAAATGCCTCCTTGTATGCTTTGGGTTTGGCTAATTGATCAGCTTCTCCATTCCTTTCACTGTTTATGTGCCTAAAAGTAACTTTCCGCTATTCAAATCTTGCTCTATTTCCTTGTTCATGTACCTGAAAGTTGGTTCTTCAAACCTTGCAAAGCTCATGGGAATGCTTTGCTTTCGCGGAGAGAACACATTAGCTGAATCCCCTTCAATTATACCTATAATATGGCTCGACTCCTTTCCTATGTTCTTGCAATTCCGCTTCATTTGCCGCGTATGGCTGACATGGGCTTGCATATGAAAGCATTGCATGTCGATGATGGTATCGAACAATGCCATCGACTTATGGTCTTCAACTCGCAGGAGTACACGATGCACTTATTCCTTCAGGGGAAAGACTGATAATTTTTCAATCTAAAATTTTATAATCAACTTAAGAATCACTAGATGATTATTTAAAAACTATACATGAGTTTTGAGTTCCTTAATACTTAGTTTTCGTACTCCAAAATTAGACGGTCTCTATTCTGTCTTGGGATGTGACTATTTGAGATACATACAGTGCGGTTTGATTCTTTTTTTTTTGTGGGAGATTGCTACAAGGGAGATTATTTCCTTTTGGCATTCCAAATGACTAGGAGGTAGGCCCCTAAAAGTTATTTTCACTGAGTTATTCAATCAGGTGTCCAACTCCCATTCTAAAGTAGCTGATTTATTCGCTCTTATTGATGGAAAAATGGTTTGGAACGTCAACTTTCTTTATAATAGGGTACCAGATATCATTGTGAATCAATTTCTTGCTTTGATGTCTATGTTGAAAAAAAAAAATATTTCGACTTATGAGAAGCATGAAATTATTGTCAAAAAATAAATAATCATATTTTTCCTATGTATAACATTGGGAAAACCCCATATATTTATACAATACTTTTTGGATGTGTATGTACGCATTGGAGGCTATAAACAACAAATTAAAGAGGAGTAGAGAGTTGTTACAACTTTATCCTATTCAACAAACATAGATACCCATATATTTACAATATTTATCTACGACGTATTTTCTAACACTCCCCCTCAAACTAATGTGTATGTACTAACATCAGTTTGTTCATCAAATAATTATGGTGCCCTCTAGTCAAGGACTTAGTGAAAATATTAGTAATCTAATCCTTGGAAGGAAGATGAGGTAATGTAATTTCTCCCTGTTCAAACTTTTCTTGAACAAAGTGGCAATATATCTCTTTCTCCCTGTTCAAACTTTTGTTGAACAAAATGGCAATCTATCTCAATATACTTAGTTCGTTCATGGAAAACCGGGTTGCTAACAATCTTTACTGTGCTTTGATTGTCGCAAAACAATGGGGTTGGAGAATTCGATATGACACCAAAATTTGCAAGTAGTCGTCTGAGCTAGATAATTTCACTACATGCAGAAAACATAGCCCGATATTTTGATTCAATAGAAGACTTTGACACTTATGGTTGTTTCTTGGATTTCGACGAAATCAAGGATGTCTTGAGAAAGACACAATAGCAGGTAGTGGAACGACGCGTATTTGGACAGGCAGCAAAATCAGCATTAGAATATGCTCTTAAGGTCAAGGACGAAGATCTATCATATGAAAGGGTGATGTTAGGTGTGGATTCTATTAACGAATAATTTGATGAATTGAAGTAAGATAAAGCATGTGAGGATTTGAATCAAACTGACTGACAAGGTAAACTGCATGGGTTATATTCGGTCGTGTCACAGTAAGATAAACCAAGCTACCAACAATCACCCTATTCATAGTTGGATCAATAATTGGGTCGTCGTCAGTCTTTCCATATATGACATTCATCGTCAATAGTGCGTCTACCTTCTTTTCATCTGTGAGTCCTACCAGTGCTACGAGTTCCTTCGTGTATTATCTTTGACTAACCATATAGCTTTCCAATGATCATGAGATTTCAAGTCCTAAAAAATATGTAATGTGACCCAAATCCTTCATCTTGAAAGAACTTTGGAGGACTTGAATAAGGCTTGTATACCATGACGATCATTTTTTGTATAATTAAGATATCATCGACATAAATCAGAACAAAGACACTGTCGTTAGAAGAGGAGGAACTAAACAACAAGCAATCATTGCTATTTTGACGGTATCCTGCACCTTCAAGAGTATTTTTTAGCTTTGCAAACTATGCTCTAGGTGCTTGTTTCAACCCATAGATTACTTTTCGTAATTTACACACCATATGAGTAGACAAAGTACGGTACCTGGGTGACAGTCTCATATAAACGGTTTCAGATTGATCCCCATATAGAAAGGCCTTTTTGACATCCATCTGGAATATATCCTACTTTCACCTGGCAGCAACAACAATCAAAGTTTGGACAATAGTTATTTTAGCAACTAGTACAAAAGTTTCATGAGAGTCAAAGCCATACTCCTGATTATTACGTTTTACGACAAGTCTAGCTTTATATCAATCCAATATGCCATCCGACTTAAGTTTGACAGTATAAATCTATTTGCTACCGACCACAGTATGACCTTTGGAAAGTGGGACCAAATCCTAGGTGTGGCTAGCTTCCAACGACTCAATTTCTATATGCGTTGCTTGACTCCACTCTGCATTATCTGCTGCCTGTTTGTAAGAACTAGGAATGGAAAGTGTTTCTAGTGTTGAAAGTAAAAAAAGATGAACAAGTGGTTTAGGAACTCTAGTGGAGCATCGTAAAGCCAATGTGGAAGGGGGAGGAGGTGGAGTAGGTACAATACCTATTTTCAGCGGTGGTGGAGTTGAAGACGTAATCGAGGAAGCTCTTATCTGTTCTTCAAACAGCTGCAAAGGGTTAGGAAATAAAGACAAGATGAAAGTAGTAGATGATGGAGTCAAGGATAGTGATGGAGATGAACACAGGTTTTGGAAAAATATGGAATATTTTCTAAAAAGATCATATTCAGAATATTCTTAGTTTTTTAGCTTCCAATCATATCAACGATATATCACTTTTATGTCTCCCATATTCAAGAAACATGCATTTGACAGACCTTGCATCTAGCGTATATCTATCAGTTGAAGGTACGAGAACAAAACCTGTGCATCCAAAATTTCTACGTAAAGAGCAATTAGGTGGATGCCTAAATAATTTTTCAAGTGAAGTATTATTTAATATAGGAGTGTGTATTGTTGGATATTTTTCGCCACTTGTATCCCTGATGTGAATAAGGAGAGAGCTAGTAGTAACCTGGTCCCATTGGTACCCAAGACACTGCCAGATTATGAGAACACTATAATAATAAGCCTAAAACCAAGCAACCTCTAAAGAAGTGTAATAATGCCTTCAAAATGCATGAGAGGGTAGTTTGGGATACCCTAAGGACGCTTATAAATTTTCGTCACATTCTGATAAGTTTTTATGTGATCAAGATGAAATTTAGATCTCAAATCCAATTCTTTTTATGCTGAAAATAGACCCTATAACTACAGCTCTATCTTCTAAGTCTCAAAACAGTACCAGACCACCGCCATTAGATCCGAAACAACAAAAACCCACAGTGACCAAATTTGAGCTCAATCGAAACTTTCAAGACCATTTTGGGCCTAACTTACCATAAAGGGGTGGGTTTTACACTATCACGGTGTAGCCTCGGTGAACCAGTTTCTATTTATGGAAACTGTGTTTTCTCATTTTGGGATGATTTCCAAATGCTCATTACTCGCTCATTTTGGGTCCAATAAAACTCAAATTTGGACACACGTTAGATCTCAACGACCCGATCGTTTTGACATATAGCATGTGTCATAACGTAGCCCGAAATGAGAGAATTTCTAAAGAGAAATGAGCTCGAAAGCAACAAAATTCAGATCTTATATAAGCGAACATACCATATCAAGATCCCAATATTGGATCATCGCAAATATGGGTTCGATGCAACCGTATTGCGAAGAGCTAAAATTTGGTATAGTTTTTACCAATGATCAGAGGTTAGATGATATGAATTTCGAGGTTGAAAATGGCAAGCTTTTAAGGTCGCTGAAATCCCATTTTTCGGCGACTTCCCAAATTTGGAATATGCTTGAATAGAAACCAAATCGGACAAAATTTATTGCAAAATAATCATGACAATCTCTTCTTCAATTTATGATCAAAATGAAGACTCAAAATGTCATTGATTGTACTTAATCGGTAGTCGAAGAATGGTAAAGTTTATGGACTTGGCCGAACTTTAGGTTCTTCCTAAAAAATCCATTTCAACACGATCAAAGGGCATCAAAATGTGCGTAATATATCAAGCATCGATTCTACGATGATTGATCACCTGAATGACTGCCGTAAGCTTCTGAAAAAGCTCCCGAAGCCTAACAATGGCAAGAGGCCCCTCATGAAGGAATGGTTTTGTCATTTCTCAAAACGTATTTGGGGTATTTTGGTCATTTGGTCCAAAAATAGGATTTAATTTTAATTCATTCAATACGTAATTTTTGACAATTTGGTTTAGTTTGAGCATTCCACCCTTGTTTAGTGGTTGCTCTATATAAGGAACTCAAATCATTTGTAAAAGAAGAGGTTGAGAAGCATAATAAAAAAAATTAGCTTTTTGTCCCTTCAAGCCTTTGATGTTGCATAACTTCTAACTTCAAGAGAGATGAGAGAAAACTTTACCACTTTGGGTAATTCCCTTGGACCTCCTACTTCCAATTCCCAACTCCTTAAAACCTACACCATACACCATAGTCCTTCCAGGGCCTGCTTCTAAACTTGTACCTTCCTAGGCCCGCACTTAGGTCTGCACCTTTCCTACTCGCTTCTAAGCCTGCACCTTCCCTGCCCGCTCCTAGGCCTGCACCATCCTTACCCGCTCCTAGGCCTGCACCTTCCCGAGATCGCTCTTAGACCTGCACCTTCCCTGGCCTGCTCCTAGACTTACACCTTCTTGGGCTTGCTCTTAGAACTGCACCTTCCCAGGCCCGCTTGTAGACCTACACCTTCTCTAGCCCACACCTAGACCTGCACCTATCCGGGCCAACTCCTAAACTTGCACCTACCAGGGTCCACTCCTAGATTTGCACCTTCTCGGGCCCGCACCTACCAATTCCTGGACCCGCACCTAAAGGCTGGCCCAACACTCATGGTCAGTCACTCTTCTATCTTGCTCTCTTCTCTCTCTCTTTCTTGTGTCATTAAAACCTCCAGGCCCACGCCTAGGTGTGAGCTGGTCAATTTTACCTCATATGTCTTTCTATCTCTCTCTCTCTCTCTCTCTCTCGTCAGAGACTCCAGGCCCGTTCCTAGGTTCGGGCCAGTCAATGTCACTGTGTCTCTCTCTTTCTCCCTCTCGTCTCACCCCATTCTTTTTATTATAACTCTCCCTTTTGTTGTAATTTATTCCATCCCATAATTCATTCAGTAACTAGTTTTAAATCCCAATCTTTCCACGTGGTCGTGCACCACCTTAACATCCTCACCATCTCCTTAATTCTTCTTTGTTTTGTCTCATCCACCTACCATATCTCTCATCACCACCTCATAACTACCGCACTATCACCTCATTTCCCTCGCTTTTATAAATACACTTCATGGGAGCTTTCCATGTCTCACCTACCATCATGCCACATCATGCTCCCCATGATTTGTCTTAAAAATGCACACCATCTCATGACACCTTATATACTCCCTTGTTTTGTCTCATTCATTTCACCTTAACTTTCACCATTGCCATGACCATTTCATGCACCCATTAGCTCATTCCACACCATCTCTCCATCCCATATTTACCATTTTGTCTTATACTCAACTCTCATGATATCCACCACCATCAACTTTGTCTTGTACCCCACCCTCATGAAACCTCACATCCTCATGCTTCCATAAATTTCACATCCATATTCATTTTACACCATGATAATCCATTGGTTAGGTATCTCAATTTGCCCTCTAGGGTTCAGAAGACCATTAGCAGCATGTATCTCGAGTTCGAAAGACTCAGGACTTGAGATCGTTCTCTCGGGAACCTTGTTCAAGAACAAGGGTAGGTATTCAACTAGTGAGAGAGGAATTTTGGATGTGAGGTGGGGACCAAGCTCGCCTGGGTTAGTGCCTTACTCGGGCTGACTCGCATGGGCGCCCTCTTAGATCACGATGGAAAGCCCCTTAGCTGCTTCAGCTGGTTTGGAATAGCCTCCCTTGACCTGCAATCTCTTTGTTTTCTGCACAACACTACTATGGTTAATTTGCAAGACAAGTGGGCCGAAAGGCCCACCCTTGTCTTAGGGAAATACACATTCGTATGGCTAAGAATGTGAGAAGTTATGGTGATGAAGTGGAAGGTTTGAATGAAAAGAGAAAAGAAGAGGGTAGTCAACAAGGAGATGAGATTAGATGATAGCTGGACCAGTGTAATGACCGACTCGGAGTGGTAGCAAGACGGGCACAGTACTTTGAACCGACGTGACGGCAATACTACTCGAAACCAAGGTCGACATGACTATCCTAATCTGGTGTGACAACAAGATGGGCATGGTACTTTGGATCAACACGACGACAATACTGCTCGATAACCAAACCGCTATGGCAACACTAGACTGAGTCCACCCTCGATCAAGTGTGAAGAGAATGAAGAAAATGCACGAGACGACAAAGAGATGGGGTACCGATGGTACTAAGTGTCACCACCCACAACCGTTGAGTAGCAGTGTCACGGCGCTAGACACTACTGCTCATGGCTAGAGGGCGAGTAGTGAACTACAGGTGGCGCTAGGCATCGCCGTTGAGATCACACAAGAAGGCAGTACACCCTTGCGCAGGCGGTGATAGCCTCTTGTGAAGCACACGTCGACAGTTCTTACCAAGGCACAAGACGATAGGCGTGGGACTCAAGAAGAGCTTGCGCATGACGATAGGCACAGAGCGCAAGAAGAAGGCTTGTGGACGGCGATAGGCACCGACCGCAAGAAGAAAGCTCGCAGATGACAATAGGCACCGAGTGGGTAGATTGATCAAAATTAAACCTAATTGCTGGAAATTAAGATTTAACTGAATTAAAAGAAATTAGGAAATAGGGTGCAAAATAACAGATTTGCCCCTTCCTAACAAGTTGTGGAATTTCAAGACAGTCCTGTGTTGCCTTAAAGGGGTTGTTCTGATGCCCGTTTGATCGAAGATGATTGTTTTCTTGTAGGGCTCGACATGACGATCGATTTGATACCAACTTCGAGCCATGGATTGTGTTTTTAGGATACGATCATGTGACTTGAAATTTGAATGAATCTTGAAGCTTTGGATCGATTGTGTGCTTGTTCCTTGATGTTTTTATGTGATTTGTTCACTGGATCACACTGAGCATACCGTCATGATCGAGAGGCAAAAAATGTAGCTTGATTCTGTTCCCGGACAAAGATTTTGCAACTTTGGAGTTTTGGCCAGAATCTGAAATTTCGACGACGGAATTTGCAGTCACTTCATCAGCTTCGTGTGCGGAATCCGACCGTTCATCATGTACGGGTTTCAGATAACTTCTCTCTAGCTTTTCTTACACTTTAGACCTTACACACACGATGGAATTGGTTTCAAGTCGATCGAGATCACGAGCAGCGTGATTTGGCCGCTCGAGCTAGGCATGACGCTGTTGATTTTTCAGCACTTTCTTCACGGATCAGCAACTTCTCTCTACCTTTTCTTCATGCTCGGGTGTCATCGCAGGGCGTTCCACACATCGAAACGCTCTACTTGATGAGATGAACATACTCCCTCAAGTTTGAGCATAATCCGATCTCGAACGAGGGAGATATAAGCGTTGAAAGTCACTGTTTGTGACTTCCCCTTTAATCGAGTTGAGTTGCAGGGTGGCCGCCCGGGAATAGCGTGCGGCTCCTCCTATTTCACTCTTTCGCCTATAACTTATTCTTGGGATGTCCGTTCAAGCTGAAATTTGACCCCTGAGGGTTTTCAATTGTGCCAGATCAAATGACTATGGTCCCACAGTAAATTGAGACACCAAAAATATAGCTCTAGTTATAGGGTCCGTTTCACGGTGCTAGTGGTTGATTCTGTCGTTTCTTAGCCTGCATTACTTTAGACTTGTTGGAATGTGACGAAACTTGGCAGGAGACTTTTGAGAGTCCTTATGAAGATCTTAGTCAGTTCTGAGACTGTCGAAATTTCCACTATTTGTTAGGCTTTATTGACCAGGGACCCATGATGATGAAAAATGTCTTCCAACAGCATGCCCCGCCGAATCTTGTGCTTTGAGAGAAGCGAGAAGTATAATCATTTGGAAATTTTCCCTTGGCTAGCCACAGGACTACGTCAAGGAGATCCACATAATACTGTAACTAGGATGCTCAAACGTCTGGACGCAATGTACGAGTCCATCTATGGAGACTTTAGGGGGAGAAGAGACTTTTGAGGGATCATGTCGAAGTCCTCACCCTCGAGGGACTATTTACGATTCTGACAGTTTGAGGATTTTGTAGGGACCTCATTGATCAGAATCGAGCCTATTTGGAGGCCAAATGCTATGAACCATTGGTCGACATTGTTTGCTGCTACACCAGGTTCGCTTTTGATGATTAGGGTATCTCTGTAGGTCCCATCCAACACGGTCCAGTCGGGGCTTCTGACCTATCTTGAAGAACTGGGTCTGTCGGCTATGGGGAATTTTGGTGAGGCGGCCTCGTGGGCCCCATCCTGTCAGGTCCGAAAATATGGGCTTGTCGAGTAAGGAAGGTTTTAGGCGAGGCGATCTCATGGCAAGACATTACCCTGAAATCTCTGACAAGGTAGACCCTAGCTTTGTCAGTTTCTTACCTTCGTATGGATCTTTAGCATTTTTGAGGGATCTTTCTGTCATCGTCCTCACCCTCAAGGACTCTTGTTGTTTTTGGAGGTGAAACGTGGGAGATCTTATGTGGCTCTCACTCCTGGGTGAGCCACTTTGTGTTGGGATTGGATGTTGGCAGTTGAGGATTTTACGTAGACCTCATTAGCAGGGATTATGGTTGTTTGGAGATGGGATGCCGGTTGAGGCTGTGATGCTGTATCAACCTATTTTGTTGGCCCAAGAGCCCTTTGCAGATTTTTTCTTGAACATGGGACGTGGCACCGTGAAGACGGTTTTCACCAACCTTCTTTATTTTTGGGCTCTTTTACTCATGACCTTGTTGCCATGTCCACCCTTCTCATCCGTTTTTGCTCACGATGCCCTTTTGGGGTTTTCACCGTGCCTGAGTTTCATGGAACTATTTTACTCACGATTTCATGACCATGCCTTTTCATCATTTTTACTCATGGCACTCCCTTGTCCAAGTATACACCATGCCCATTATTTGTGAAGGCATGTTTAGGGTCATGCCTTCGAGACCTTTGAGAAGCCTTTTAATATCATGCGGCTAGGACGTGCACTATAGTTTAGGGTCATACAGCTGGACCATAATGGTGATGAATGGCAGTCTGTGGAGGCCATGGAGTGAGTATGGTGGTGGTTTTGACTCACTGTGGGGAGATGGTACGAGGCTGCCCATGAAAGATGGAAGATGTATGAAAGGTGGGTGAAAAGTGGTGACTCATTAGCTGACGGCGAGTATGGTGGCGAGATGACTTCTCGTTTTGTGAGCATTAATGAGATTCACTGGAGAATGATAAATAGTGGCAGTGAAGTGAATGGGTTCACTGGGGAAGCAATGACAGTGGTGCGTGCACACGAGAGGGTAGGTTAGGGAAAGCATGCTTGAAAATGCACGTAAAAGGGGGTGTGCGCGTATGTGGGGGCAAGTTTAAGGTCGTACCTCAAGGACCTGTGCAAAGCAGTTTAACGTCATGCGGCCAGAACGTGCACTATGGTTTAAGGTCATATAGCTTGGACCGTGGTTATGCAGTTTAGAGTCGTGCAAATAGGACCAGGCAGTTTAAGGTCGTGCAACTAGACATCCGCTATAGTTTAAGGTCATATAGTTTGGACCAAGATGCTGAGCCTTTTAATGTCATGAAGGTAGAACGTAAACTATGGTTTATGATCATATAGTTTGGACCGTGACTATGCAGTTTAAAGTCATGCAGCTAGGACTAGACAGTTTAAGGTCATGCAACTAGACCTCCACTATAGTTTAAGGTCATATAGTTTAGACCATCACTGTGCAGTTTAGGGTCATGCAGCTGGACCACGGCTGTGTAGTTTAGGGTCATGCAGCACGGACCATGATGCTGAGCCTTTTAATGTCATGCAGCTAAGATGTAGACTATGGTTTATGGTCATATAATTCGGACTGTGGTTATAAAGTTTAAAGTCATGCAGCCAGGACTAGGCAGTTTAAGGTCGTGCAACTAGACCTTCATTATAGTTTAAGGTCATATAGTTTGGACCATGGCTGTGCAATTTAAGGTCATGCAGCATGGACCATGGATGTGTAATTTAAGGTCATGCAGCACGGACCACGGCTCTGCAATTTAAGGTCATGCATCATGAACCATGGCTGTGTAGTTTAAGGTCATGCAGCACGGACCATGGCTATGCAGTCTAAGGTCATGCAGCACGGACCATGGCTGTGTAGTTTAGGGTCATGCGGCTAGGACCAAGGCTGTGCAATTTAAGGTCTTGCAGCACAGACCATGGCTGTGTAGTTTAAGGTCCTACAACATGGACCATGGCTGTGCAGTTTAAGGTCATGCAGCACGGACCATGGCTATGCAGGTTAGGGTCATGCGGCTAGGACCAAGGCTGTGCAGTTTAAGGTCATGCAGCATGGACCCCGATGTAGGTAGCCATGTGGGTGAAGCTGCATGGGGATAGGCATGTGGATAGAAATCTGACTCCCTGACGATAATGATAGTTAAGGCTATACGCAAGAAGAGAGATTTATATGAAGATGGTGGCCCCACGAGGAGTGGCAAGAGGAAGCAGACTTCACTAGGGATTACGAGGGTAAGTGTGACTCCCTTGGGGATGATGAGTAATGGTATGATGTAACTCTACTGAGAATAACAGGTTAGAGCACAGATTAGAGCACAGATGCAACCCAACTGGGGGTTGAAAAGATATGAATGACCCTAACTCCATAGGGATAGTGGGTCGCAATAGGATGTGACTCCTACTGGGGGATGTTGGTGTGAAACAGACCCTCCGGGGATTGAAGAGGTAAGGGGACCCTCTTTTCTTTTGCATATACTCAACTTCACTGAGGATGTCAACGGAATACACTTGGTCGAAGAAGTGCATCCATTTCATAGTTAAGGTCATGTGTGTGGACTATTTGTCGCGCTGTGCGTTATAATTTTAAGGTCTTGAAGCTCGGACCATAGATATGCAGTTTAAAGTCATGCAATTAGGACCATGCAGTTTAAGGTCGTGCAACTAGACCTCCACTATAGTTTAGGGTCATATAGTTAAACCATGCAGTTTAAGGTCGTGCAACTAGACCGTGGCTATGCAGTTTAGGGTCATGCGGCTAGGACCATGGTTGCAGTAAGGAAAAGTGACTCTCTTGGGAATCGAGCCATAACTGGAGACTTGACTGGTGAAGAGTGAGACTAGCGTGCAAGGAATGAACTTCCTGGGGATGCAAGATGAAGGTCCAGATGGGAGTGTCGTGGCATGCGCATGATGCTAAGTTCGGGATGGTGCTCGCGGTGTTAGGCCCTTGAAGAAGGGCATGCAGTGTTAACCCTTGACGAAGTGCGCGACGATAGCCCTTGACAAAGTGCACGGTGATAGCCCTTGACAAAGCACACGACGATAGCCTTTAGGTGAAGCGCGCGGTGATAGCTCCTTGACGAAGTGCACGGTGATAGCTCTTGATGAAGCGCACGATGATAGGTTCCAGGTGAAGCACGCGGCGATAGCACCTTGATGAAGCATGCAGCGATATCTCCTTGATGAGGCACGCGACGATAGCTCCTTGATGAAGCATGCATCGATATCTCCTTGATGAGGCACGCGACGATAGCTCCTTTGGGGTCTCAGGCTTGACCCTCCTCAGCGTGGTCTTATTGCGGTTAGAAGCTAGGGACTACATCATCTTTTTAAACTTGTGGGGGGCAGTTTGTGGCACTGTTGAGTATAAAAGCGGGAAAAACCACATTTTACTATTTTACCGAAGGGTAAAACAGTTGAAGAGAGTTTTTAGAGAGAGAGAGAGAGAGCCAGAGCTTCTGGTAGGAGACTTTCAACGAGGGTTTCCCGATCAAAGTTGACAGCAGACAGGCCTTAAGTAGCTTGCTAGTGAGCTTCAGAAGGTCGCAAGTCCTTGCAATGTGATTGCGAACATTTTCAAAGAGTGCCAAGGCTTCTTGAGCAAGGAACGGAGCTTCTCAGAGCCTAAGCGAGATTTGCAGTGGTGCTTTGTCGGAGTTCTCGTGCTCTTCCGATAGTCCCGTCCGTGGTCATCGCCATTCGCAACTCAATACCGCATGTGATCATCACCGGCTCATGAAAGAAATCTCCGACAGAGCACCACTGCAAAGAATCTCTATCTCCATTTGTCCCCTTCTGATGCACAGGCTCATGCAAGGAATCTCTATCTCCATTTGTCCCTTTCTGATGCATAGGCTCACACAAGGAATCTCTATCTCCATTTGTCCCCTTCTGATGCAACGGTCGAGGCTTAGTGCCGGTTGGTCTCCTCTCTCTCTCTGTGTTAGTCGGTGAGACCTAGCACCGATTGGGCCTTCTCTCTCTTGCTTTGTCAATTGGCAAGAGCTAGAGTCGGTTGACCTTCTCTCTTGGCTTTTATCAGTTGGCGAGATCTAGCCCTGATTGGTTTTCTCTCTCTTTCTCTATCAGTCGGCGAGACCTTGCACCGACTAGATTTCGCTCTCTTCCTCTGTCAGGCGGTGAGGCTTAACGTCGGTTGGTCTCGTCTCTCTCTTCCTGTCAGTCAGCAAAACCTAGCGCTGACCGAGCCTTCTCTCTTTTCCTCTGTCAGTTGGTGAGACTTAGCACCGAATGGTCTTCTCTCTCTTCCTCTGTCAGTCAGCGAGACCTAGTGTCGACTGGTTTTCTCTCTCTTCCTCTGACAGTCGGCGAGACCTAATGTCGACTGGTTTTCTCACATTTTCTCTATCAGTCAATGAGACCTAGCGCCGACTGGTTTTCTCTCTTTCTTCTTCTGTCTGTTGGCGAGACTTAGCGCCGACAGCTTCCTCCCTCTCTCATCTTCTGAAACAGTCGACGATGCCTAGCGCCGACTGCATCTTCTCCCCCTATTCTCCCTCCTCTCTTTGTTCTTCTCTCTCCTTATGTCTATTCCCTTGTTCTTCAACCATTCCTCTACTACTCTTACGTTCGACAAGAGGGATTGAGGTTAGCATCTCATGGCAGGCCTATCATCTACCCGTAATGTTGCTGCATCAGGATCATTTGACCCGCTTTACTGCCATGACAGACCGACCATCATGCTTAGCTGGTCGATATTGGTAATAATGTCTAGTGGTGATCCCATGAGCCGGTCTACGTTACCGAGCCTGTTTTTCCACCACGTCAGGCCAATTATCAACCAACCTAGTCACTGCTCTAATCCTCTCGCTTGGTTGAATTCTTCTCTTCCCCAGTCTTTCTTTCTTCTTTTTGAATGCGCATGCTTGTGTACTTTCATCAGAGAGGAAAAGGGTGAGGTCTGACTCACCTATCCCATAACCTTTGCCATATATGTGTGTGATTGCAGAAAAACCTAAAATAAGAAGAATATGAGCCAAGGAAGGCAATTTCGAACCAGTTTTATTACTAGGCGGCTTTCTTCGTGATCTAAGAGGGCGCCCATGCGAGTTAGCTCGAGTAAGTCTCGAACCTACCTTTAAAATTTCTCTCTCACTGGTTGGTAACACCTGCCCCTGTTTTTGAACGAGGTTCCCAAGAGAGCGATCTTATAAATGTCTCGGGTCTCTCCCGAAACCAGAGATGCACGCTGCTCAATCCTCCAGGATCCAGAGGGCGAGATCGAGGCACCTAACCAGCTTGGCGACTCTACTAGGTTCTATAACCCATTTATCCGGATCGAGGATTTTCTTATCCCATTATTCAAGAGTGTCCCGAGGGAACAAGGTCCTTCGACTTCAGTTCCAACCATCCACTTGAGAAAAGACCCCTTGTCTAGCTCCCAAGTCTTAACCTGGACCGGTGTGAGGAGGGACTTGAGGTCCCTCACTCCCCATCCTTTCGCTTTGGTGGAAACTCCACCAAGGTGCCCTATATGGGCAGTACTTATGTTGCCCCACACAACATACACCACGCCACCGACAAGTCACTTGTCGGTCGAGTTCCTAAGGTATGTCGGAAGGCTGCCCAATCTCTTTCTGCAAAAGGCAAGCAAGTTGCCATTACTCCTGTGGGTCGCCATAAGGCTACCCCCCACATTTCTGCACCATTGGTCTCTATCCCTAGAGGCGCAACACTTCGAGGCGGAAACCCCACGGTCTTCATCCCTCACACACACCACAAGGCTAGTGGGTCACCCATCGAGCCACACCTCGGGGCAACCCTTCTGTTACCTCGAATTCGTATCCAAGATCGAACCTTCCAAGGCCAGGTCCTGCGCACGCTACTCATATGCATCTCACTGATCGGAGCAACGCTGTTATTACGCAAACCTGAGTACACAAGAAATGACCTCTTTGTCCTCCTACTATGCACACATAAGCGCACCCTATAAGGGGCAGGCCTGCATCCGTTCTCTTACAGACACCTACTCGTAATTCTCGGCCTCTTAAGACCATATCACCTGCACAAGCCCGGATGGACCCCCAAGTCCCTCGAGATCCTTCTTCGAAGGGCAAACACGCGTCGCCATCTCAAGTGTCCCCTTGCCCTCAACTCATGCCTCCTCATGAGTCAACTCTGCCCCTGCCTGCTCCTTCTTCATCAAGAAAGCACCTTCAGCCTTGGTACTCGAAGGTTTTCCCCAAGAGTACCATCCTGAACCAGCCTTATCACTTAAGTCATGTCTCTGGAGTTCATAAGAGAGATCGGGGAATGGACCTCATGGAAGATCAAGTCCTTCATCCTCCCTGGCCCAAGATGACTTTAGTTCCTAGCCCTCATCCATTGCCGCATCAGATGAAGACAGCTCTCTCCTGGGCGAGAAGAGTTGACCTGTTGCGACCTAGATCACAGTTTTGACACGAGGTCCATCAAAACCTCAAGGCTAAACGCGATGGAGGTCTACGAATTTCTACTAGGGAGGTCACGAAGGCAGTCAAAACAGCCAATTTTGATGACCCTCTTCACCTAAATCCCTTCTATCCCCTTTAGACAATGAAGCCTGAAGACGAGCTCCATAAGCCTTGTGTTGTGGTTATTGTTGCAGAAGAAGACCCAGCCACTCAGCAGCTACTGTCCCATGACAGTTGAGAACCGGTCCAAATGCGATCCGCATACAGTAGTCGAGTTCAGTCAAGGCATGCTAACCTGTTACTAACTGACCTACCACGTATGACTCGTAAAGCTCGCAAGCCTTCAGCTGCCACTAACGTTGACCTCCCTAGAGAAACGGTCAGTGTAATGGTCGTAAATGAGCCCGGTGATGCGCAGGAGTATCGTATGAACAAGTTTGAGGACATGGTGCACGCGATGATGGAGAAGATCGATGGTATTGATGTGGCATGCCAGTCGGCTAACCATGAGGTCAATTTCCATCACTCTGATTGTGCACCTCCACCGCAGCCCCCTCCGTCTACCTCACAGGACAATTTTGTCCCTCATTTGGTCTCTCAGTTAGATATTGACGTTATGGTCATGTATAGCCTAAAGAACAGACAAATTCCAGGGATACAGGTTGTGACGCCTTATCAATGACCTTAACCCTCCTATATTGATTAAGTTATGTTCCCCTCAGACTATAAGAAAGGGAAGTTTCCATTATTCAGTGGAACCACCTCCCCGAACCAGCATATTGCCCACTTCCAAGCGGCATGTCAGGAAACAACGGCTGACGGGAGACTTCTTCTCCGACAGTTCCTTGAGGCCCTCGATGGTCCAGCATTCCAATGGTATGCCCGACTTCCTCCAAACTCAGTGCATACATGTGAGGAGATGGAGAAAATATTTTATCAACGTTTCTATGAGGTCGAGATGAACCAGATGAACCCGTGGATCAGTTCAATCAAGAACCAGATGAACCCGTGGATCAGTTCATATCAAGAACCCGTGGATCAGTTCATATCAAGAATCCATGGATCAGTTCATATCAAGAACCCATGGATTAGTTCATATCAAGAACCCGTGGATCAGTTCATATCAAGATGGAGAAACTTGGCCTCTCGCCATCCTAATCCTATGCCTGAGAAGGAAGCAGTCCAGACTTGCGTGCAGAACATGAGACCTGAAATCGCTCTACATGTCGAGGCTTCCAATCTGACCCCCATGTCAGAGGTGATCTCTAAATCAGTTCACATAAAAAGTTTATCACGGCATCATGGTGGGACACGACAACCATCTACAAGTTCAGCAAGCAACTGGGGCAATGGTAGCTCTCGGAATAACACACGGGACGGGGTAGCCAACAAAAGGGGGTAATCAGTGCAATCGTCATGGTCGCTGATTCAAAGAAGGCTCCCTCCCAAACTTTGGACCTCTCTAAAGGGGTAACCACGACAACAATAACACCTCAGACTGGCAAGCAACAACCATTGTACAATCCAGTACCTCCGCCAACCAACCTTAATCTGGGTGATTATTTCGCCAGACATAAGAACAAGGTCTATCCCTTCGAGAAGGAATGGGTCGATGTGCTGTTCCAGTTACTATTGGACCAGAATATGATCTAGCTTCCAGAAACCAAGTTCCTTGAGCAGTCTGGCCTTGACACTCAGGTGAATTATTGTGTCTACCATCAGAGGATCAATCATCCCACATATAACTGCTACACGCTAAAGGATATCATTGAGGCCCTCATTTTGAAAGGTCTGATACAACTTGAAGATTTGAAGAAGGCCTTCGAGGCAGTTGAAGCCTCCCATACCATAACCATTCAAGAGGAAGATGAAATGCCAGATATCCTCCATGCTTTTTTCATTATAATGCTTCAGGAAGGCATAATCACACCGAAGCAGGCAAGGCAACCCCGCTGCCTTGCTAAGGGGACTGAAGATCGTTGGTGCCCATTCCATCAAATAAGAGGTCATTATTTGTTAGAATGCACAACTTTCCTTGATATATTCGCAGAGAAGATGCGGGAGTGTCAAGAATTTTACAATCTCCCCAAAATTGATCCCCAAATCACTTCTCCATCGAGGCAAGAAGATCTCACAAACCAGGATCTTCCTATCAATGACTCAAACTCTACGGAACCCTCGGATTCCCAGCCATGGATAACCTACCATGGCCGAAGCAGACTCAAGTCCTTAAGACGAGAAGAGGTTCGCCAAGCTAGAGCGGTTTGCCACCCTAGCGAGACAAATCAGACATCACGTCAGAAAACCTGAACGAGACGGGCACTAAGGGTTGCTCACCAAAGAAACAAGTCCGTTCAACCCATAGTCGAGCAGGAATTTCCTAGGCCCCTTCCCCCGTTGCTAACCTTGCTGGACTTCATCCCTGACACAATCCTTTTTCCTTCTTCAACCTGTCAAGAGGATGCTCATGTCTCATTTCCCACTCAGCACACATACAATGAGGGTGACGACGTTAAAAGCACTCTCCAACAGTCTAAGCAAGGGAAGACCTAAAAGATCCCCTGCACCTGTCCAACTCTGACGATGATGTAAAAAGCTGCCCAGATCAATCTGATGAGGGGAATAACCTTAAAAGTCCCCCACCTTCTAACCCTACTCCTCTTTTTTCTCCTACTTCTCATTCTTCCTTGCTTACGTCTCCTGTAGGTACAACCTTGATATGTCCGGACTTCGATGCTCTCGATAGAGAAATTGAGGGATCAAACATAACTAAGACACAACGAAAGCGATTGAGAAAGACCCTGGCACAGGCAGCAGGATTCTTAACAATTTCTGATGCCTTGACAGCTAAAGCCAAGGCAGAGTCACCTTCTTCAAAGATGCGCAAGAAGTCGAAGTCAAAGAAACCCCAGTGGCCCCCTGAGCCTGACTTTGAGCAAAGATTGAGAGAGTCGAGAGGGCAAAGCTTCTATTCTCAAGGAGCTTGCCACATGGTGCAAATTTCAGGAGCAATATCCAACACGGGGCAAATAAATCTCAAATCAGGGAGGATGCTGCAGACTCCACTGTAGAAGTCGAGGACCTTTAACTTCCCCAGTTCGCCACTGCCCCTTAATCCAAAGGGCAGTCTGCCTATCCTACAACTCACTGAGCTTCTTCCTAATCCCAATACCTTAAACACTCCTCCTATTCTCCAATTTCTTGGGACCCCTTTTATCTCATGTTCATCCCCTTCCAAAACCTCAAACTTTTGTCACTCGAACCAAGCCCACCGTGTAATCAAGTCAGCCAGCCGGCCAAAATAAACCCGCTTTACCCACACCTGCTCCTCAACCCAATATACCCACCAAATCAGTTGCAGGACCAGAAGCAATAGGCCCTTATCAAGAAAATGTGAAATATGATGTGATAGGACATCTACTGAAGCTTCCAACCCTTTTCGGTGTCTATGATGCCCTCATGCTCTCAAAGGATTACTGGATGGCTTTGATTCAAGCTCTCTCTGACCCAGAAGTGTACGAGATCGACGTAGAACCTATCGAGGTAGACCCGGCAAATCTGCTAGGATGTATGCCAATCACCTTTTCAGAAGACGATCAGCAGCTAGGGGAAAAGTTTCATAATCACCCTCTCTTTGTTACTGGTGAATTACATGCATCCCCCATCAACCGAATTGTGTTAGATGGATGGTCAGCAGTCAACCTGATTCCAAGGAGGATCCTTACGCGATTAGGATTGGAGTCTGAAGATCTTACCTCGACCCACGTCACAGTTCAAGGGTTCAACCAATCAAGGGAGAAGCCGGCTGGCATGGTACGCCTTTAGTTTAAGATCGGTGAGATGAACGATTACGCCTAGTTTCATGTAATCGATAGCGACACTTCTTACAATATCCTCCTTGGTCAGCCACGGCTCCATGACCAGGGGTAGTTCCATCAATGTTCCATCAGTGCTTCAAATATTGCTGAGATTGGTGACAGCATACGGTCTATGCTGACAAAAGACCGTTCCCTTTGGCTGAAATTCACTATGTCGACGCTAAATATTACTTCACAGATCTGGCGTCACCTCAGAAGCCGAGTGATTAAGGTCACGAGTCTACAAGCAAGACTGTGTCCTTGTCTTATGAAGATGTTGGAAGGACGTTAGTGAACATGTTCAAGGAAGAAGAAAGGCGGGGTGGAATTTTACCCCTAACTACTCTTCATTCCAACATCCCAACCATCATCCCTCAATAAACGCCCTCTTTGTTTGAAAAAGAGTCTTCACCTTCTACCCCCAGTTTTGAGCCACCTTGGCCAAAAAATGAACCAGAAGTCATTTCTGAGATCGAGCAAGCCATGGGGGTAGAATTCCCGGCTCCAAGGATCACTTATACACCAGACCATCAGGAAGTCCTGCATATCCCCATTGCACTCTTGACAGCCGAAGCAGTGCGACAATCGCAACAAAAAAATTTTCAAAGTCCGGTTGCTATAAGTATAGAGGATGTTGGTCAGACTGTTGTCCAGCCAAAAGTTTTACTTTTCCCTGACCTCTCGAGAGAGAAGTTCGGCGAAGGGAAACTTCTTCTCCCTTAAGGGCAAGATCCTCTAGCAAACTTGAGGACTGAAGTTCGCAGTCTCCAGAGTTAGTTGAAGGTTATGCGTATCGCTTCAAAGCATCTCAAGGAGTTCGTGCCAAAGACTAAAAGCTATGATGAGCTCGAAGTAAACGCAGCACTAACAGAGGCTGAAACCCCTCCTAACTGAACTATATATAGCAACCAGGCTCACCAAATCATGAGAAAAATGAACTATGAGCCCTTGTCCAATCAGACATTGAAAGGAGAAAAAGCAACGACTTCCTATTTATAAGCTATCCAAGCCGTGACATCTCACCATGGGGCTAGACAACGCCTAGGGTATTAGTCTCTTGGGATAATGAAAGTATCAAGAGGCATTCAAAAGAATCACATGAAGCACAACAAAAGCAAAGAGAGAATGAAATCATGCCGTAAATTCAATCAAAAAGAGAAGTTCCTTATTCATCAATCAAAACTTTTACAAGTACTGAAAAAGGGCGATAACATGCTCATAAATGATCAATCATCTTATTGATCTCTGCATTGCGTGCTTCAGGAGAAGTCACGGTGCCTTGAACATGTGCCTTCAGCTCTGCCACTGTTTGAGTCGCCTCTGTCATCACCACAGTTTCCGACTCAATTGTACGATCGTGTTCGGACAAATCTGCAACCAAAGAGGCCTCCATGGCCTTCCTTTTAGCCATCTCCTTCTCGAGGCCCGTGAATTCTTCTTTCAGTAATCGCATTGCCTTCCTAACTTCGATCATTCTCTTGTAGCTTCCTTGTGCCTATCTCTTGAGGTCTTGCTTGCGCCTAGTTATCAAGGCTTTCTTCTCAATTCAAGCATCTATCTTCTCGCAACTGCGTAAGATCAACTCTTCCAAGGAGGCTACCCTTATAGTTTCTTCCTCATGATGCAGCACTCCCAACCGCTAGTTCTCCAACTCGTTTTGAGTTACTTTGAAATGGGAAAGCACCTCTGGCGCTGTCCCGACCATAGAAGTTGCGACGAACTCCCTCAGCCTGGCCAAACCTTCTCTTGGCTCGTTGAAATGAAGCTCCCTCAAGCCTTGAAGCCCTGCTCTAAACATGCTAGAAACACCACAAAAAACAAGCCTGGATGGTGCTACTTAGGCCACCACTGCGGAAGACACCTCGACCTCAAGGATCGGGCTTTTTGAAGTGATAGCCAACTGAGCCGCTGGCTCCTTTGAAACAAGGGCAAAGCCTAGAGCTTCTTTCCCTTCAGGCTCATAGGTGGCCCTGGCCTCAATCTACACGGGCTCTTCGATGCTAACCTCGCCGTCTTGATCCTCTCTTATGGGGACCTCTACTGCTATCCCAACAGGCTCTAGAGGAACCTGTTCCCCTTGCTCTTCACCCTCCTGAACTGTCACCTCAGCATAACCAAGTTCAGGAATTGCCTCTTATCTTTGGCCTTCCTCAGCCGACTCATCTCTAGCAATGGCTTCCTCCATTAGGCCCTCGCCTTCAACAACTAGAACCTCGACCCATATTCATGACTCGGGACCATGGGAGCAGCAACCTCTTGGTGCTCGGGCACGTCATCAATTTCAAGCTCTTCACCTCGAGCCATAGCCCCTGCCTTGGTCGGGGCACTAAACTCCTTATGCATGGAGGCCACATCAACAGCAGAGCCCCTATCTGGAGCAGTTGCTTCAGGGCTTTTATCCTCTTCAGTCTCCACCCGACCACCTCAAACTCAGGAACTACCCCTGGACTTAAGGGTGTCTCCCTAAGATTCGGAGTCCCCTCCCGATTAGAAGCAATGTCAACAGGCTCAGAGCTATCCAAGTCATGTGCCTCAATTTCTGAAGAAAAAAAAAACATTTTAACAGAATCAGAAGATGGTTCAGAAAGCACAAAGGGTGATACTAGAAGAATTCTTAAAAGATCAGAAGATGAAGACCTACCTCCTATTTCTGACACCACATGAAGCTTGTCGTTCTTCAGCCTCCGAATACACCCACTAGCTGAAGACGTTGTAAGGATGTCCGCAGCAGTCAGGCACTTTCTTTTCTTTCCCCCTCCTAGAGTAGGAGCTGCCACCTCAGATCCACCTCCTTGAGAAGGTCCTCAAGCCAATTTGTTGTGAGGACCGCTCCCAATTAGGACGTTCAAGTCCTGTGGTGGAGGCTTCTCATAACTAGGGACTTATCGCCCCTCATCCCATTCAAAGATTGAGCTAAGATTGTCAAAGACACTCCCAGTCATCGTCTTCATTGCAAGGAACTCTGATGAGGCATCATCAGCAGCTATCTCGCGTGGAAGTCCCAAAGACCGCCAGTTAGAGGGATAATCCAAGGCAAACACCATGTCGAGAGCAGGAGCATCCGCCAACCTCATTTGTCGGGCGTCCTGACACCAGTTACCGTTCACCCCTTTCCAAGGGTGATCCTTATCTCAATAGCCCTTACTGGTGACCCTCCACCAGCTCACGTATGCCCTGGTTGTTCGAACGTTCCTAGCAAAGTGAGGTAGCACATATTTGTTGGTCTCTGTCATTTCAAGATACATGGACCAAGCAGTCCATATATGCTCCGGCAGCCAACACTATTGGAAAGTTCCAAACTCTTCTGCCCTCCCCTTATACATCTTATTTCGACGCTTCTCGAAAAATACCGAAAAGGGGCAGCCTTGGTCAAGCCCATGCTGACAAGCGGAGTGGAGGGGGAAATACCCCTCCAACCGGGCACTGTGTGGAGTCCGATAAGGTAAGGCTCCCCCTTTGATGCTCAACATGAACATGAGTTCCTTAATCGTTGTTGGGGCACCATCCAGTTCCTTCCCCAATTATCAACGAAAGCACAGTCAATGAAGCTCCCAACAGGAAAAGGTACTCTCCTCATGTTCAAAGAATCATTCCCGAACAGACCCCAAGCCTCCCCTGGGGTATGGAAGATACCCTCTAGTTCACAATCTTCATCAGGAAGGGCCACAATTTATTTTCTGAGCACTGATGCTTGACTTAGGTGTCAAGGAAATAAGCCCCTAGCCACCCGTACATATAATGCATAGGGAACGAAGTTTTAAAATCTTCAGGAAAAGCTTCTCCTCCTACGATGTCATTCCCTCCCTCTTTACCCTTAAAGGCTTTTCCACGGGAGATGGCCCCCAAGCCATGGTATATGTTGCACAAGACTGGTTGAGCAAGGGTGTACTCACTTCCTCTGGCCATGTCGCATGCCACGTATAGTACCCTTGAACGAATGTCGTCCCCCCAGTTAGGGAACACGAATTTGCACAAGAATAAGGCTATGTACATGGCCAAGAAGTCACGGTCATCGCCGGGCTCGAGTTGATATATGGGAGGTGTCTCTTTTGCAACTGCTTTCCCTTTTCCCTTCGGAGTACCCTGACCGCCCTCAGGATAATCCTCGCAAAATAATTTCACCCATTTTGAGGTGACCCTACCATTGATAGATCGGCCTAAAATCGACTGATAGTCCTCAAAGATCTTTGAAAGACTGGCCATCTGCTCTTCCCCCCCCAAGTTAACACCACCAAAGATGACTGAGTTTGAGCACACAAACTCGTCATACATAGCCCCGATCATCAAGAGACCTCCAATGAAGTGAAGGTCTAGTAAAGAGATTCCCACTTCACCATGAACAAGAAGCCAAGTATTGCTTACATGGCTCCATGTCTACAGCAATACCTTTACTGTATTGGAGCAATGGTCGTAGTAGCTGCCTGAACACTAGACCGCTCCTAATAGCGGAGCAAGCTCAAGAGTGCTTTCATACAAAGCCAATACCTTGGCAAGCCAAAAAGCATATCCCTTCAGGTATTGCTGCTCTCCCTGAATCCAGAGGCCTTTTACCAACGACCTAAGTAATCCCTTCGCTTGAACCATTCGCTTCACCAAGGTGGGCAAGTTCTCCCCAGAAGTTATGTTTCGATGCATACAATAAAGAAGTGTTATCCCTTCTTTAATACAGACATTGCCATCATTGCCCTCCCGCATTTCAAGGCATACGGGGTCAGTAATTAATGTAACACTAAGTGGCCATTCTAGTTCGCACACTGGCTGGGTCAGCCAAATGGGTTTTCCCCTTGATAAAACTTCACATCATATATTTGGTAAGAAGAACCAGTCATTACAAGTGGACTTAGTGGTTCACTCCCAAAAGCTGTTAAGGCACTGAAGCAGCGCCGATTGAGCCTCTCATGCACTTATCGTCCGGTGAGCTTCTCAATGCTCAGCACCAGTTGCATATTAACAATTAGCGTCAGGCGAGTTTGACAAACACTTAGCGCAGGTCGAGCTTCTCAGTACCCAATGCCGATTGAGCGCCAAAAACTAGTGCCGATTAAGTCTTTCAGCACTCAGAACCGGTTGAGTGCCAAAAACTAACGTCGGTTGAGTCTTTCAGCGCTCAGCACCAGTTAATTAACGCCGATTGAGTTTTTCAATGCTCAACACTACACCCCAGCGATGGTTGAGCTTGTCCAAGGCCAGCGCCGACTGTGATCGAATCTCTCGCACGTGCCACGAATAATTGTCGTGACCCTTAGAACTTAGCAATGCCGACTGACAACCGTCTCCATGTCTTTCGACGCCACCTCACACACCAGCGATTGATAACCGTACGATTTTCAAGGACGAAGGCCAAATCGTCACCAACCATATGCCTTCCCCATGACGGTTCACCTCCTACAATCGTACGACCCACCTCCTGTGACCGTTCATTTCATGCTGGAACTGTTCCTATATGACCGGAAACCCACTGAAGAACTTTCCCGTCTGTGTTTTTTGCCTGAGTGTCACCAGAACCTCACCGAAAAACTCATGCAAACTTCCCCTAAGTTCCCGAAAACTTCTGCAACACCACGAGCAGTGCCAAAAAACTTCCACAATTGCTGGGAAACCTCTATAAATACCTACCAGAAAGGAAAACTGCACCCGAAATTTCTTCTATTTCACAAAAAACTTCCCGATGGATTCTCTTTTCCCTGCTACTCTCTCTGTAACTTCGCCAATTCTAGGCAAAGTCCAAACGCTAAAGGTTTTCTCTGCAAGACCCTTGTCAGAATCCTGCTGTTTGTCGAAGAATCTTCCCTACAAAACTCCTTCATAAGTCTTGCATCTTGCCGAAACTTCAACCGGGCACACCCTCTCCTCACTGTTAAAGAAAATTGTTGCTTAAGTTTTTATCCTTAGTGAAAAATAAGGGAAAACGGGATTTTACCCCCTTATATAGACTATGCTGCCCTCAAATGCCCCTCACAAACTCAAAATTCCAGTTGCATCCAAGGGAAGCCAAGCAACAATTAGCCGGGTAGGGCCTCGACCCGAGGCCCAAGGTAACTCTCATCCTCAGCACCGATTGACTTAGCGTCGGGTGAAAATTTCAAAATGACCCTAGCGCCGGTTGACTTAGCGCTGGATGAGTTTCCAAATGCAACCCTCGCGTTGATTGACTTAGCGTCGGAGGAGTTTCCAAATGCAACCGTAGCGCCAGTTGACTTACCACTAGGTGAGTTTTCAAATACAACCATAGCGCTGGTTGACTTAATGCTGAGTGTATTTCCAGAAACGACCCTAGTGCTGGATTAACTCGGTGTCAGTTGACTTTAGATAACATCATGGGTCGTTCACAACGTCAGCTGAATCTTTAACAACCGAGTGCCGATTATGTTATGGGAACTCAACGCCGGTTGAATATTCGCAATAGACCATTAGTGCTACACATGGCGTCAGCCTTATTTCAAGCAGTGTATGCCCTACCACTATCCCTAGTAAAGTTTCACCCAAACTGTGACTTCCCATATGAAGTCAGGAGCTATCCCTCATCCCCCAGTAGGAGTCACACCCATACTGTAGCCCATTATCCCTAGTGGGGTTAGGGTCATTCTTACCTCTTCTATTCTTGGTGGGTCTGTTTCACACCAAGCTATCTTATCCCCAGGGAGTCGGGTTATCTTCATAAGAAATTTCTCCAAAGAGTACACTTACCTCCTTTAAACCCTAGTGAAGTCTACCTCTGTTGACCAGCCTTCATCATGTCACCATTTCCATCTAAGCCTTCAGTTTCTGAATGGCCTTAACCATTTTATCCCCAGGGAGTCGGATCGTCATCCACATACCTATTCCCCATGGAGCTCCGCCTACATGGCGACCCAGCCTCGGTCCATGTTGCATGACCATAAACTGCACATCCTCGGTCCGTGCTACACGACCCTAAACTGCACAGCCTCGGTCCATGCTCCACGACCCTAAACTGTATAGCCTCGGTCTGTGCTACACGACCCTAAACTGCACAGCCTCAGTCCATGCTGCATGACCCTAAACTGCACAGCCTCGGTCCATGTTGCGCAACCTTAAACTACACAGCCTCTGTCCATGTTACACGACCCTAAACTCATAGCCTCAGTCCGTGCTACACGACCCTAAAATGTACAGCCTCGGTCCATGCAGCACGACCCTAAACTGCATAGCCTCGGTCCATGCTGCACGCCCTAAACTGCACAGCCTCAGTCAATGTTGCACGACCCTAAACTGCACAGCCTCGGTACGTGCTGCACGACCTTAAACTACATAGCCTCTGTCAGTGCTGTATGACCCTAAACTGCACAACCCTAAACTGCACAGCCTATGTCCGTGCTGCACGACCCTAAACTGCACAGCCTCGGTCCATGCTGCATGACCCTAAACTGCACAGCATCGGTCTATGCTGCACGACCCTAAATTGCACAGCCTCATTCTGTGCTGCACGACCAAAAACTGCATAGCCTCTGTCCATGTTGCACGACCCTAAATTGCACAGCTTCGGTCCGTGTTGCACGACCCTAAACTGCACAGCCTCTGTCCATGCTGCATGGCCCTAAACTGCACAGCCTCAGCCTGTGCTGCATGACCCTAAACTGCACAGCCTTAATCTAGACGCACAACCCTAAACTTCATGGTCCAAACTATATGACCTTAAACTATTGCAGTGGTTCGTGCTGCATGACCTTAAACTACACAGCACCCTGGTCCAAACTATACGACCTTAAACTATAATGGTGGCCCATGCTGCATGACCTTATACTACACAGCACCATGGTCCAAACTATATGACTTCAAAATGTAGCGAAGGTCTAGTTGTACAACCTTAAACTGCATGGTCCTAATCGTATGACTTTAAACTACATAACCACGGTCTAGTTGTGTGACCTTAAACCATAGCAGCCGTCCTAGCCGCACGACATTAAAAGGCTCAGCAGCCACGGTCCAGCTATACGACCTTAAACCATAGTGCACATCCTGCTGGCATGA
Organism: Amborella trichopoda; assembly: GCF_000471905.2. The sequence continues at coordinate 3,103,564 of NW_006499948.1, read as the reverse complement.
CGATAAACTGCTTTCCCTAAGTCACGGAGGCATGACCATAAACTCGCCCCCACGTACGCACACATGCCTTTACGTGCACTTTCACACACATCTTTCCTAACCTACCTGATAGTGTGCGTGCACCACTTTCATTACCTCGTCAGTGAGTTCATTCATTTCATCATCATACCTCAATCCTCAGTGAGTCTCATCCATGCTCACAAAACGGCGAACCATCCCGCCATCCATACTGGTTGTAAGTTAGTAGATCACCATCATCCACTCATATTTAATACATCATCTATCTCTCATAGGTAGCCCCGAGCCATCTCCCCAAGTGAGCTAAACCACCACCATACTCACTCCATGGCCTACATAAACTGCCATCCATCACCATCACGGTTCAGCTATATGACCTTAAACCATAGTGCACATCCAAGACGCATGACATTAAACTGTTTCGCACAGGTCTCGAAGGCTTGACTTTAAACACGGCTTCAAAAAGAAAAAAGGAAAAAGAATAATGAGCATAGTGTATACCTGAACAAGGGAATGCTATGAGTAAATATGACGGACGGGCATGGTCACGAAACCATGAGCAAAAGAGTTCCATGAATAAAAAAATTGGGCACGGTGAAAACTCGAAAGGACATCATGGGCAAGAATGAATAAAAGGGTGGACATGACCAGAAGTTCATGGGTAAAAGAACCCCATAAAAAGAAGTTGGTGAAAATCGTATCTATGGCGCCGCTTCTCAAGACCAAGTGAAAATCCACAAAGGACGCTTGGATCAATAAATAGGTTAATGCAGCACTCGCCTCAACAGACGGCTTCAATCCTCACTGAAAAGAAGAAAATCCATGTTTACATAAAAACTAAGAACCAAAAAACATGAGCTTCAAGGGAAAGATTCTGACAGTCTAAGTCCAGTTGCAAAAGGACTTGAAAGACAGAAGACTCGCCAAGATGGCAAGACAAGTCTCATGAGGAAGAAAATTATTCTCATGAGGTCACAATTACACTCTAAGAAACAAACATTACAAAGGCAAGAAACTAACAAAGTAAGGGCAAAACCTACCAAAGACTTCAGCTCGCTTAGCCGACAGGCCCAAACCTTAGGACCGGCTAACACTACCTCCGACTTGACCCAGTAGGCGAGACTCAAAGTGGTACTCTAAACGTCAAAACCAAACCTGGTGTAGCAACAAACAGT
>NW_006499948.1:3081371-3102351 GCF_000471905.2 Amborella trichopoda | reverse complement strand
TGGGCCCAATTCTGACTGACGAGGTCCGTACAAAATCCTTAGATTCAAAATCACAAACAATCCGCACGAGGGTGAGAACTTCGACAAGATCTCTCAAAAAAGTCTCTTCTCCCCCTAAATTCTTCATGGATGGACCCACGAACAATGCATCCTTACGTCTGAGCAGCCTAGTTACACCATTATGTGAATCTCCTCGGCCTTCACGTGGTCCTGTGGCTAGAAAGGAAAAAAGTAAAAGCTGAAGGAAACTTTCTGAATAATTGTCCTTCTCGCTTCTCTTGAAGTACAACATTTGGCAGGGCAAGCTGTTTGAACGTATTTTTCAGCACCTAGGTCCTTGGTAGGAAGCAGGTCAATAAAGCCTATAAAATAGTGAAAATTATTGATAGTATCAGAATGACACCAAAATTTTTCAAGATTGTCATCAGCACTCCAAAAGACCACCTGCCAAGTTTCGTCACATTTCGACATGTCTAAGGCAGTAAACATAAAGGAACAGTTTTTGAAAAAATGGCCTCTGGCACCCTGAAACAGACCCTACAACTGGAACTACATTTTTGGTATCTCAAATCACTATGGGACCACCACCATTAGATCCGACATGATTGAAAACTCTTATGGGCCAAGTTTCGGCTTAATCGGACACTTCAAAACAAAGATATAAGCAAAACATTGAAACAGGAGGGGCCGCACACTATTCCCACGTGGCCTCACCGCACCAAAACACCATTAAAGGTGGCTATTTTTACAGTCACGGGCAGTCACTTTTGGGACATGTAACTCACTCCTTCTAAGTCAGATGGCTCTCAAATTTGGTGAGCGTATTCATCTCATCAAGACGAACAATTCGACATGTGGCACGCCCCGAGACGATATCCAAGCAGGGAGAAAAGTTAGAGAGAAGTTTCCGATCCATAAAGAAATTGCAGAAAATTCAGCAGTAACACGTCTTGCCCGATGGACCAAATCACGACATTCACGCAACGGATCAACGTGAAGCTAATTCTATTGTGTGCATAAGGTTTAGGGCTATCATTGGTCCGAACCCCGTACATGATGGACGGTCAGATTTCATGCACAAAGCCTATGAAGTAACTGAAATTTCGGCGGCCAGATTCTAGATTCCAGCCAAAACTCAAAAGTTGTCAAATCTTCGTTCGGGCTTCAAATCGCGTCCCATTTGTTGCCACACGATCGTGACGGTATGCTTAGTGTACTACGATGAAAAAATTATAGAAAAACATCAAGGAATGAGTTCACTATTGATCCGAAATTTCCAAGATTCAAAGAAATTTCAAGTCTCGTGATCATGGCTCAAAAACATGATTCATGGCTAGAAGTCGATATCAAAACGATCGCCATGTTGAGCCCTATAAGAAAACAGTAATCTTTCAACCAAACAAGCATCAGAGCAACCTTGGGTCAGCCACGGAAGATCATGCAAGTTCTCGGGCAGCAGCAAGGACTGTTCGGGAATTCCACACATTGTTAGGTAAGGGTAAAACAGTCATTTTGTACCCATTTTTAGCATTTCTTTTAATTCAATTAAATCTTAATTTTCAGAAATTAGGTCTAATTTTGATCAATCCACCCATGTTTGAGCGTAATTCTATATAAACAGGCACTGCCTCATTGTAAACAGGACCCCTCGGCCTTCAATTGATGATTGAAGATTGAATAACAAATTTTGATTCCTTGCTTGAGCCTGTGAGTACGCCTTAAAGAGAGAGAGACAGAGAGAGAGAGAGAGGAGAGAGAAGGGTGCCCTTCGAGTAAGCAAATTTCTCTCCTCCCTCTTTCTCTCATTCTTTTCTCTCTCTTTACTCCCTCTTCTCTCTCTTTCTCTCTCTTCACTCTTTTTCTCTCTTCTCTCTCTTTCTCTCTCTTCTCTCTCTCTTGCTCTCTTCTCTCTTATCTCTCTTTATCTCTTTTCTCTCTTTATCTCTTTTCTCTTTTCTCTCTTTCGCTCTCTTCTCTCTCTCTCTTTCTCTCTCTATCTCTCTCTTTTCTCTCTGTCTCTCTCATCTTCTCTTCTCATATATATCTCCATTTGTCCAATTCTGATGCAATCAACGAGGCTTAGCACCGGTTGGTCTCCTCTCTCTCTCTATCAGTCGGTGAGATCTAGCGCCAACTGGGCCTTCTCTCTCTTACTCTATCAGTCGACGAGACCTAGCATCGGTTGACCTTCTCTCTCTTCTTCTATCAGTTAGTAAGATCTAGCACCGATTGGTTTTCTCTCTCTTTCTCTATCAGTCAGCGAGACCTAGCACCGATTAGGTTTCTCTCTCTTCCTCTATTAGTCGGTTAGGCTTAACGTCGATTGGTCTCCTCTCTCTCTCTCCCTGTCAATCGACGAAACCTAGTGCCAACTGGGCCTTCTCTCTCTTTCTCTATCAGTCGATGAGGCTTAGCGTCGGTTGGTCTTCTCTCTCTTCCTCTGTTAATCGGTGAGACCTAGCACCGACTGATTTTCTCTCTCTTCCTCTTTCAGTCGGTGAGACCTGGCGTCGATTGGTTTCTCTCTTTTCCTCTATCAGTTAATGAGGCCTAGCGCTGACTGGTTTTCTCTCTCTCTCTTCTTCTGTTAGTTGGTGAGACTTAGCGTCGACAGCTTCCTCCCTCTCTCATCTCCTGAAACAATCGGCAATGCCTAGCGCCGACTGCATCTTCTCTCCCTTCTTCTCCCTCCTCCCTTCCTTCTTCTCTCTCCTTCTATATATGCCCTTCTTCGCTTCAACCATTCGTCTGCTACTTTTGCCTTTGACCAAGAGGGATTGAGGCTACCATCTCATGGCAGGCTTGTCATCTAGCCGTAATGTTGCTGTGCCAGGATCACTTGGCCCCCTTTATTACCACGACAGACCGACCATCGTGCTTAGCTAGTCGATATTGGTATTAACGTCTTGTGGTGATCCCGTGAGCTGGTCTTCGTTATTGAGCCTGTTTTTCCACCACGTTAGGCCAATTATCAACCAACCTAGTCATTGCTCTGATCCTCTCCCTTGGTTGAATTCTTCTCTCCCCTCGCCTTTCTTTCTTGTTTTTGAATGTGCATGCTTGTGTACATTCATCAAAGAGAAAAAGGGTGGTGAGGTCTGACCCACCTGTCCCTTAACCTTTGCCATATAAGTGTGTGATTATAGAAAAGCAAAAAATAAGAAGAATACGAGCCAAGGGAGGTGACTCCGAACCAGTTTTATTACTGGGGGGGTTTCTTCGTGTTCTAAGAGGACGCCCAATGGAGTCAGCTGGAGTAAGTCCCGAACCCACCTTTAAAATTCCTCTCTCACCGGTTGGTAACACCTGCCCCCGTTTCAAACGAGGTTCCCGAGAGAGCGATCTCAAAAATGTCCCAGGTCTCCCTTGAAATCTGAGATGTGCACCGCCTGATCCTCCAAGATCCGGAGGGTGAGATCGAGACACCTAACCAAGGGGTCATTGCCATTTTTTGTTGCCTTATATCTTGGTTCCAGCGGCCACTCTCCCCTTTCCAAGGGTGGTCCACGTCTCAATACCCCTTGTTTGTGATTCTCCACCAGAGCTCGTGGGCCTCGGTTGCCCGTACCATCCTGCCAAATTGGGGTAGCTTATTGACCTTGGTGGCCTCCAAGCATGTGGCCCAAGTAGTGTGAATGTGCCTCAAGAGCCAAGTCTCCCGGAGGGTCCCCAATTGGTCTTTCGCTCAGTGTGCAACCCTGTTATGCCGCTTCTCGCAGGCCACATAGAATGTGTTGGGACGAATGACGTCTGCCCCTCCCAGTAGAGCAAATTTAAATAAGAAGAACACCATGTAAGCTGCCAGGAAGATATGCTCATTCTCCTTCCGCAGCTCAAAAATTGGTGGGGTTTCCTTCCCTCCTTTTCTCGACGACGGACCTTCTTCATCTGTAAAGTCATCGTAAAAGAATGTTATCCATTTGGCGAAGATGACTCGCCCACTTTTGGGCTCATCATAGAGTTGTTGATAGATCTCGAACAATTCCTAAGCCCAGCCGGTGAGGCTGCTTTGCCTACCTTTTCCTTTAAAAAATGACTGAGTTCGGGGGGATAAACTCATCATACATAACACCAAGGAGAGGCAGCCCACCAACGAAGTGCAGGTCCATCAGTGATATCCCTGCCTCCCCATGACCCAGCCAGGTGTTGCTAACATGGCTCCAAGTTTCCAACAACACTTTGACCGTGTTTGAGCAACGGTCATAATAGCCCGCTAAGCACTAGAGAGCGGCCGGCAAGGAAGCCCATCTCAAAGTATTTCGGAAATGCCTCAACACTTTCATGGTCCATGAGGAGTACCCCTTCAGGTACTGGTGTTCCTCTTGTACCCGCAGGGCAGCGAAAGACCATTCCATGCACGGGGTTTGTACCATCCGCTTGCTTAGAGTCGCTAAGTTCCCATTAGAGGCCATGTTTCGGTGCAGGCAGTGTAGGAGGCCCAACCCTTCCTCTACACTCACATTGCCATCATTATCTTCCCTTGTCACCAGCCGGACAAGGTCACTAACAAAAGTGATGCTCAAGGGCCATCACGGTTCACATAAGCTGTCGGGGAGCCAAATTGGCTCACCTCTCACCAAGCTGTAGTTGGTGAATTCATCAGTGCCAAGATCCCCTACTCATAGGAGGTTCTTCATGTCTGGAATAGAAACTGAAGACTGGGCCATTAGGTCAAAAGCTTCACGATCAAAGGACGATAGGCGACCATGACGAACTGCGCTCACAAAGGTGTATCGCCAACTGGTCGCTTAAGGCATAATGCTGACAAGCTATCGCTGTCTCGTTACCAAGGGCAGGACTTTGACTGAGAGGGTATCGTTGTGTGCAGAGGGCAAGTCTATTGCCGACTCATGACTAAGGGATTTTCACCATCTCGCGGCTAAGGAGCTATCACCGTCTGCCTGTTAAAATGGTATCGTTGTGTTTAGAAGGCAGGGCTATTGCGGTCTCGCGACCAAGGGCTATCGTCGTTTGTCGAAATAAAGCAATTGATGCCGCCTGCGCTCCAGTTGTGCACATGCGACCTACCATGTCCCTTGAAATCTGAGCACGCCACTTGACAATCGCGACGTGGCCTATCACCGTGTTTGCGGAGGGCGAGCGTTTGCTATCCCATGACCCTTCGCCTCTCGACCATTACGGCCCCGCAACCCTTCTTCAAGTTTTGGTTGGAAATTCCCTTTGCTCGCTGAGAACCCCCTCTGACCTTGTTCTTTCCCCTTACCAACAGCCGAAAAAATCGAAAAACCACTGAAATCCGTAGAATGTCTCCCTGTGGCCCTGCGGGTCTCCCTTCTCCCTGTTTTCGCACTTCAGTAGCTTGCCACGAACTCACCGGAATTCCACTGAGCCCACTGCTGCTCCTCCTTCTTCTTTTCCAGAAACCAGAGGACCGTCAACTCCCCTAACTTCTCTGCAACCTTCCCTCCAGTCAAGGGACTATCAGAAGAATACCCGACACCCCGGCAGAAGTACCACTACAAATCTTGCTAAGGCTCTGAGAAGCCATGTTTCCCCCTCATAAAGCCTTGACACTCTCCCAAAGCATTCACAAGCACGGTACGAAGCTCACAATCTGCTCAAGCTCGCCTGAAAAACTCCTAAAGGCCTGTCTGCTACAAACTTAAGCCGCAAAACTCTCTCCGGAAGTCTCTTGCCAAAGTCTCAAGCTCTCTTTCTCTCTAAGAAACTCTTTAACTGTTTTACCCTTCGGTAAAATAGTAGAATGGGGTTTTTCCCCTTTTTATTCTCAACAGTGCCACAAACTGCCCTTCACAAATTTGAAATGACGTTGAGCTCCTGACGACAATAAGATCGAGCTGAGGCGGGTCAATGCCGAGACTCGAAAAGGATATCATTGCGCCACTCATCAAAGAAGCCGTCGCCACACCCTTCGTCAAAGAAGTCGTCGCCGTGCCCTTTGTCAAGTAAGCCATCGTCGAGCGCCTCATCAAAAGGTTATTGCTGTGCGCATCACAAAGGGGCCTAACACCATGAGAGCAGCATCTAAGCCTAGTGCTGCGTGTGTCATCCAACGCTCAATGCCATAATCAAGTCATGACACTCCCATCTAGACCATTGTCCTGCCGCCTCAGAAAGTTCATTCCCTGCACCACAATCTCACTCCTCGGGGAGTCCAGTTTCTGGTGACAGCTCTATTCCCCATGGAGTTGCATTCCTTCACCAGCCATGGTCCGCACTGCAAGACCTTAGATTGCACAGCCATGGTCCACACAGTATGACCTTAAATTGCATAGCCGTGGTCAGTGCTGCATGTTCCTAAGCTGCATAGTCGTGGCCCATGCTGCATGACCTTAAACTGCACAACCATGGTCCATGCTGCATGACCTTAACTGCACATCCATGGTTCATGCTGCATGACCTTAGACTGCACAGGCATGGTACATTCTGCATGACCTTAAACTGCACAGCTATAGTCCATGCTGCATGACCTTAAACTGCACAGCCATGGTCCATGCTATATGACCTTAAACTGCACAACCATGGTCCGCACTGCATGACCTTAAACTGCACAGCCATGGTCCATGTTGTATGACCTTAAACTGTACAGCCATGGTCCATGCTGCATGACCTTAAACTGCACAGCCATGGTCCATGCTGCATGACCTTAAACTGCATAGCCATGGTTTGCACTGCGTGACCTTAAACTGCACAGCCATGGTACACACTACATGACCTTAAACTGCACAGCCATGGTCTATGCTACATGGCCTTAAACTGCATAGCCGTGGTCCATGTTGCATGACCTTAAACTGCACAGCCATGGTCTGCACTGCATGACCTTAAATTGCACATCCGTGGTCCATGCTACATGACCTTAAACTGCACAGCCATGGTCTGCACTGCATGACCTTAAACTGCAAAGCCTTGGTCCGCACTGCATGACATTAAACTACACAATCGTGGTCCATGCTACATGACCTTAAACTGTATAGCCATGGTCCACGCTGCATGAATTTAAACTGCACAGCCATGGTTCATGCTGCATGACCTTAAACTGCACAACCTTGGTTCGCACTGCATGACCTTTAAACTGCACAGCCATGGTCCATGTTGCATGACTTTAAACTGCACAACCACGGTCTCGATGCAGGACCCTAAACTGCATGGTCCAAGCTATACGACCCTAAATTGTAGCGGAGGTCTAGTTGCACAACCTTAAACTACATGGTCCTAGCCACAAGACTTTAAACTGTGTAGCCATGGTTCGAGCTACATGACTTTAAAACTGTAACGTATGTCCTTGTAGTAAAACGATAAACAACACGACAAATAGTCCACATGCATGACTTAAAATTGTGAAATGGACGCACCTCTTCTCCAGGTGTATTCCATCAACAATCCTCAGTGAAGTTAGACGTATGCAAAAGAAAAAGGGGAATCATGCTTACCCCTTCAATCCCCAGTAGGTCTATATCACACCAACACCTCAGTAGTAGTCGCACCTTATTGCGACCCACTACCCCCAGTGAGGTTGCATCTATACTCTGGCCTGTCATTCTCAACAAAGTTACATCATACCATTTCTCATCATCCCCAGGGAGTCACACTCTCCCTCTTAATCCCCAGTAAAGTTCACTTCTGTGTGCCACTCCTTGTCGGGCCACCATCTTCATCTAAAGCTCCCTGCGTGTGTATAGCCTTAACTATTTTTATCCCCTGGGAGTCAGATTGCTATCTAAAACCTATACCCTCGTGCAGCTTCACCTACATGGCAACCCACACCATGGTCCATGCTGCATGACCTTAAACTGCACAGCCATGGTCCATCCTGCATGACCTTAACCTACACAGCCATGGTCCATGCTTCATGACCTTAAACTGCATAGCCATGGTCCATGTTGCATGACCTTAAACTTCACATCCTTGGTCCTAGCCGCATGACCTTGAACTGCAGAGCCACGGTTTGCCCTGCATGACTTTAAACTGCATCGCCACGGTCCAAACTATATGACCTTAAACTATAGCGGGGGTCTAGTCGCACAACCTTAAACTGCCTGATCCATGCTGCATGACCTTAAATTGTACAGCCACAGTCCATGCTACATGACCTTAAACTGCACAGCAACGGTCTGTGCCACATGAATTTAAACTGCACAGCTGTAGTCCAGGTACACAGCCCTAAACTGCATGGTCCAAACTATATGACCTTAAACTATAGCGGAGGTCTAGTTGCATGACCTTAAACAGAATGGTCTTAGTTGTGTGACTTTAAACTACATAACCATTGTCCGAGCTATATGACCTTAAACCATAGTGCACGTCCTGGCCGCATGACGTTAAACTGCTTTGCACAGGTCCTGGACCCACAACCTTAAACCTTCCCCCGCATATGCGCACACCCCTTTTACGTGCGTTTTCACGCACGTCTTCCCTAACCGACCCATTCATGTGCGCACACCACCTTCATTACCTCCTCAGTGAGTCCACATACTTGCACATGCCCTTTTTCGTGCATTTTCACACACGGTTTTCCTAACCAACCCATTCGTGTGCATGCACTGCCTGCATTTCTACCCCAGTGAACCCATGCACTTCACTACCATCATTTATCACTCCTCAGTGAGTCTCACCCATGCTCACAAAAATGGTGAACCATCTCACAATCCATACTTGTCGTCAGCTAGTGGGTCACCACTCTTCACCCACTATTCTTCCTTCATTAGGTAGCCTCATGCTATCTCCTCAAAGTGAGTCAAAACAATCACCATACTCACTCCATGGCCTCGATAGACTACCATTCATCACTACTACGGTCCACCTGTATGACCCTAGACTATAATACATGTCTTAGCCGCATGACGTTAAAAGGCTTTGTACAGGTCTCAAAAAACGACCCTAAAAATGCCTTCACAACAAAACGGGCATGGTGTACACCAGGGCAAGGGAACACCATGAGTAAAAATGATAGTCGGGCATGGTCACGAAACTATGAGTAAGTGAGTTTCATGAAAACAAGAACCCAGGCACGGTGAAAACCCCAAAAGGTTACCGTGAGCAAAAACGGACCGAAAGGGTGGACATGACTGCAAGGCCATGGGTAAAAGAGCCCAAAAATGAAGTAAGTTGGTGAAAACCGTCTTTACGACACCACTTCCCTTGTTCAAGCGAAAACCCACAAAGGGCACTTATACTGACAAAGTAGGTTAATGCACTACCACAGCCTCAACTGACACCCAATTGCCAAATAGGCATGATTATATGAGGTCTACCTAAGATCCTCAGCCACCAGCATTCAATCACAAAACAAAATGGCTCATCCAGGAGTGAGAAACTCATAAGATCTCGCACGTTTCACCTCCAAAAACAACAAGAGTCCTTAGGGTGAGGACGATGACCAAACGGTCCCTCCAAAATGCAAAAGACCATCACGAAGGCAAGAAACTGACGAAGCCAGGGCCTAACCTTCCAAAGACTTTAGGGTTATTCCTCGCCTTGAGATTGCCTTGCCTAAAACCTTCCTTAGCTGACAGGCCCAGGGTTTTAGGACATGCCACCGACTGGACCCGACAGGATGGGGCCCACGAGGTCGCCTCGTCAAAATCCCCCTAGCCAACAAGTCTAGACTTTTAGGCAGGTCAAAAGTCCCCCGAATGGACCCCACTAGACGAGATCTACAGAGATACCCTGATTATTAAAATCAAACCTGGTGTAGCAGCAAACAATGCCAACCAAAGGTTTAAAGCACTCGGCCTCCAAGTATGCCTGATTCTGGCTAATGAGGTCCATACCAAATCCTCAAGCTGTCAGAATCATGAATAGTCCCTAGGGTGAGGACTTCGACAAGATCCCTCAAACGTCTCTTCTTCCCCTACAAGTCGCCACTAGTGGACCTGTACATTGCGTACAAATGTCCAAGCATTCTAGTTGCAGCATTGCGTGGATCTCCTCAGCATTCACGTAGTCTTGTGGCTAGCCAAGGGAAGTTTCTCAAATTATTGTACTTCTTGATTCTCTCAAAGCACAACATTTGGCAGGGCATGCTGTTGGAAGATATTTTTCATCATCATGGGGCCCCCTCTCAATAAAAGCCTAGCAAATAGTAGAAATTTCGACAGTCTCATAATAACCACAGAACTAGTCAATATCTTCATAAGAACTTTCAAAGCTTTCTGTCAAATTTTGGCACAATCCGACATGTCTAAGGCAGTGTAGACTGAGAAACAGTTCTGGCAGAATCACCCTCTAGCACCCTAAAACGGACCCTATAACTAGAATTATATTTTCAATGCCTTAATTTGTTGTTGAACCATAGCCATTGGATCCGGCACGGTTGAAAACCCTTAAGAGTCAAATTTCAGCCTAAACGGACATCCCAAGAAGAAGTTATAGGCAAAAGAGCGAAACAAGTGGAGCCGCATGCTATTCATGTTCACCTAGGCTCCATTAAAGGGATAGTCATGAACAGTGACTTACGACGCTTATATCTCCCTCATCCGAGGTCGAATCATGTTCAAACTTATTAGATTGTGTTCTTCTCATTAAGATGAGCATTTTGATATGTGGCACGCCCCATGACGACGTCCGAGCGCGTAGAAAAGCTAGAAAGAAGTTGCTGATCTGTCAAGGAAGTGTAGGAAAATCAGTAGCGTTAGCCAAATCACGCAGCTCGTGAGCCCAATCAATGCAAACCAATTCCATCGCGTGTGTAAGGTCTCAGCTTATCTTTGACCTGAACCCCGTACATGATGAACGGTCGAATTATGCACACGAAGCCGACGAAGTGACTGCAAATTCCATCGCCAGAATTTCATATTCCGACAAAATTTCCAAATTTGCAAAATCATCGTTCGGGCACGAAATCGAGCTGCGTTTGTTGCCCCGCGATCTTGACGGCATGCTCAGTGTGATCCAGCAAAGAAATAACAAAAAAAATCAAGGAACGAGTACACTATCGATCCGAAGATTCGAGATTCATTCAAATTTTAAGTCATCCGATCACGCCCTAAAAACACAATCCATGGCTTGAAGTTGGCATCAAATCGATCGCCATGCCGAGCCGTACGAGAAAACAATCATCTCTCAATCAACCGGGCATTGGAACGACCCCGAATCATCCATGAAAATCATGTACGTTCTAAGGCAAAACAGGGACTGTTTTGAAATTCCACAACTTGTTAAGAAGGGGCAAATCTGTCATTTTGTACCCTATTTTCTAATTTCTTTTAATTCATTTTAATCTTAATTTTCAGTAATTAGGGTTACTTTTGATCATCCACCCATGTTTAAGCACAATTTTATATTATACCGTACCATCATTGTACGAAAAAAGGCTTGAACTCTTCACAAAAGAGAAAGTTTTTACTTAATAGAGTTTCTCTTTCTTCTCATTGTTGGGTCACGTTGAGAGAGAGAGAATAAGGAGAGAGAAACTATTGGACTGGTACCCTTAGGCTCAAGGTAAATCTTGTCTCTCTTCTTGTTCTTTTCTTCTTCTCTCTCTTCCTCATCTTCTTCTTCCTCTTTTCCGTCTGAACTCCCCTCAGAGGCCATGCACAGCAATGGCAGTGCCGTGCATGCCTCTCTTGTGGTCTCACAGGTCGTGCATGGTGATGGCAGTGCTATGCATGAGCCTCGTTCTCCTTCTGTTCGTCCATCTCTGTCCCCTAACGAGGTTTGCAGACGGCGCTACTCATTGGCGTCCGTAGACATATCCTCGACGCCTCAGTGGAAAGCATAGACGGCAAAACTCATTGCCGCTCGTAGCGGTCTTCCCCTGTTGCCTACCTATCGCAGACGGTGATGCCTATCGCCGCCCACGAGAGGTCCCGATAATACCTATGGTCGTTCACAAGCTTCTTTCGTGTGCACGGTGCCTATCACTGTCCACGAGCTTCCTTTGCATGCACAGTACTTATCGTCGTCCATGAGCCTCCTTTGTGCGTTCGGTGCTCATTGTCGTCCCTACTGCGTCCCACGCTTATCGTCGTGCGCCTCATGAGAACTATCGTCACACGCTTCATAAATGGATATCATCACATGCCTCACGCGAAGCTATCGCCGCCCGTGCAGAGGCACGCTGCCTTCTTATGTTGCCAACGGCGATGCCTAGCACCATCTGTAGCTCCCTGCCCCCGCTCAAGCTATGAGCAGTAGTGTCTAGCGCCATCCAAGGTCCATGACACTGCTACTCCACAGTCGTGGGTAATGATGCTTAGCACCAATGGGACCCTAGCCCTTCGTCGTCTCGTACCTTCTCTCCATTCTATTCTCATCTCACTTGATTGAAGGTTAACCTAGCCTAGCACCGCCATATCGGCCTCGGTTTCGAGTAGTATTGTTGTCGTGCTGGTCCTGAGTACCATGCATGTCTTGCTACCACTCCGAGTCGGTCGCTGTTCGGCTATCAAGCTGGTCTCGTCCCTTCATCAAGTTTTCTTCTCCCTTCGACCTCTGTTCGAACCTTCCACTTTATCACTCTAGCCCCTCACATTCCTAGCCACATGAATGTGCATTGCCTTAAGACAAGAGTGGGCCCTTCGGCCCACTTGTCTTGCAAATTAACCATAGTAGTGTTGTGCAAAAAAATAAGAAGATTGCAGGTCAAGGGAGGCAATTACGATCCAGCTAAAGCAACTGGGGGGCTTTCCATCGTGACCTAAGAGGGCACCCACGAGAGTCAGCCCGAGTAAGTTACGGACCCATGTGAGGTTGGTCCCCACCTCATATCCAAAATTACTCTCTCACTAGTTGGATACCTACCCTTGTTCTTAAACAAGGTTTTCGAGAGAGCGATCTCAAGTCTAGGGTTTTTGGAACTTGAGACATTGTCACACGATCACCTAGATCCAGGGAGGTGAGATCGAGGCACCTAACCACTCACGCCTATCCAAGTTAAGACTTGGGAACTACACACTGGGTCTTTGCTCAAAAGGAAAGTTGGAAACGAAGCTCCAAGAACTTGTTCCTGGGGGATGCTCGCGAATGCGGGAATCAGAAAATCCCGATCTGAATAAATGGGTTAAATAACCTAGAAGCCATGTAGTGTGCGAAAGCAGAAAAACAAAAGAGAAACTAGCCGAACAAGAACAATCCGGTGAAGGGGTAGTAAATCCCCAGTGGAGTCGCTAAGCTGGTTAGGTGCCTCAATCTCGCCCTTCGGATCGGGATTATCTGGCGGCATGTGTCTCGGGTTTTGGGGGAACCGAGACTTTGAGATCGCTCTCTCGGGAACTTCGCTTTGGAGCGAGGGCAAGTATACCAATGAGAAAGGAATTTAAGGTGGGTTCGAGACTTACTAGGGCTGACTCGCGTGGGTGCCCTCTTAGATCACGAAGAAAACCCCCAGTCGTAAAACTGGTTCGGAATCGCCTTCCTTGGCCTGTACTCTCTTGTTTCTGCAATCACACACACATAGTTAATTTAAAAGACAAGTGGGTCAAATGACCCCTCCTTGTCTCTAAGCGAATGCACATAGGCATGCACATTCAAAAGAAGAAGAAAGGGTAAGAGGATAGGTGAAAGAAGAAAGAGACAGGATATAAGAACAGGGAAGATAGGAATTTGACTAGGTGGTTAGACTAACACAGTAGCTAAACCAGCAAGTGATTGACCTGACGTGGTAGCAAGATAGGCATGTAACTAGACCGGCACAACGGCAATACTACTAGACGACAAAACGATCATCAACTGATCGGGCACGATGACTAGCCTATCGTGGCAGTAAGGTGGGAACGGTGACTAAAACTGACACAACGACAGTACTGCTAGACGATGAGACTACTATGGCAGTGCTTGACTTAGCCTCCCTTGATCAAACAAGAGGGAAATAAGAGAAGAGAGAAAAGAAACAGAGAGGGAAAGGCATGCACAGTACTACCGATGTGGTGCATGTGAGAAAAAGAAAGGAAAGAGAGAGAGAGAGAGAGAGAGAAAGAGAGAGAGAGGAAAAGAAGAAAAAAGGAACAGTAAGATAGAAGATGATGGGGGAAGAAGAGAGAGAAAAGAGAGATAGGGAATGTGGACGACGATGAACTTCCGCTGTCCATGACAGAGGATTGAGAAGGGAGAGAGGACATGGACGGCGATGAGCATCCGTCATTCATGACGAAGGAGAGAAGAGAGAGAAAACATGGATGGCGATGAGCATTCATTGTCCATAACAAAGGAATCAGAAGTGAGAGAAGACATGGATGACGATGAGCTTCTACTGTCCATGACAAAGAAGTGAAGAGAGAGAAAACATGGACGGTGATGAGCATTCGTTGTCCATGACAGAGGAATCAAAAGAGAGAGAAGACATGGATGATGATGAGCTTCCGTCATCCATGACTGAGAAGTGAAGGGAGAGAAAATATGGACGGCGATGAGCTTCCGCCATCCATGACAGAGGAGAGAAAAAGAAAGAGAAGACATGGACGACGATGAGCTTCTGCCATCCATGACACAAGAATTAGAAGAGAGAGAAAACATGGACGGCGATGAGCTTCTGCCGTCCATGACACAAGGGAATAAGAGAGAAAAAACATGGACAGCGATGAGCTTCTGTTGTCCAGGACACAAGAGTTAGAAGAGAGAGAAAACATGGACGGTGATGAGGTTCTGCCGTCCATGACACATAAGATGAACTTTGACAGAGGCCCGGCCTGCCACTCGAGTTAAGGCCCGGCCCACTATCTATGCCCCAAAAGTAGGAGGACATCACACTCAGGGATAGGCTCCACCATGCATGATCAGAGAAGAAAGAGAGAAAGAAAGAGAGAGAGAGAGAAGGAAAGTGAAGAAAAATAAAATAAAGATAGAAGAGAGAGAAGGAAAGTGAATAATGAAGATCAGAGAAGTAAAATAAAAGAGAGATATAGACGAGAGGAGAGGGAAAGAAAGAGATTGAGACATGTAGACAACCCATTTTATATCTGACAAATTCTATAGTTTCCTGAACCCTTAGGTTCACACTTAACCTAGTAAACCCAAATCCATAGTTCACACAACCTACCTTGTGACCCAGAACTAGTCTGCCTGCCCATAACCCAGATTTCTGTGAACGCTCTATTTTACCAAAAAACTCATTAAAAATAGTAAAAAATCTGTTTTGACCCAAATTTTCTCCGAGAGCTTCACAAGAGGCTGAGAACGACACAAATTTAAAAATATCAATTTGGACAAGTTTTGGTTTGGATGACACGGGGCATGCCGCCTAGGCGACACAGGGCATGTTGCCCAAGTCATCCTATAATTTCCCTGTTTTACCAAAAAAATCATTAAACATAGTAAAAGAATCTGTTTTGACCCAAATTTTCTCTAAGACCTTCACAAGAGGCTCAGAAACAACCAGAATTTAAAATTCTCAATTTGGACCAAAATTGGTGTGTGCGACATGGGGCATGCCGCCCAACCCTAGGTGACACAGGGCATGCCAAGGAGATACAGGGCGTGCCCCCCAGGCGACACGACTCGTGCCACCCAAATCCATGACCATCAAAATGACCATCTTTGACCGAGGGATATGTTTGTTATGCGTTCATATCCTTCCCAGCGGATTTTGCCCCAATAAGACCACTTTTCGTGGTCATTTGGAGGAGGGAGAGAGAGAAAAACCCTAGATAGAGAGAAAAACCCTAGGATAGAGATCAGAAAGCTTTCGAGAGATAGAAACCTCAGAAAACTTTAGAGAGAACCCATAGCCTCCAAAGACAAACCTTAAGCCAAAAGAAAGCCTAGACCAAGGGACACCTAGAACCATCGGGCACAACCACCCTATATTGAAGAGACTTGCTAGCCAACATCCGGATTAGAGAGACAAAAGAGGACAGGTTATGACATAGGCGAGCCCTAGAAGGCTCGAGAGTCCGGGCCATTCGGCCTGGTTCGGTATCATTTTTCCTCCCATTTCATTTATGTTTCTTTATTATTTTCACCTTATTTTGATTCGTTTATTTTCTTTAAAATCGTGCTTTGGATGTTTTTGGATCATGCTGGCTCTGCCACAAATCTGCTCGTTTCCGAGTAGATATGGCCTTAGATCTGAATTCGATTTGTCTCACCTTCTCCACCACATTGTTTTAATCATTTATTTTTTATCAGTTTAAGGTGTCAAATCCAAGAGATCTTCATTGGAAGATTTGTCAGATTTTTTCATCATAAACAGTTTGGCACCCACCGTGGGGTCTTTCGAGCGTGATCCAAGCACCAAATTATGATTTTTTGTTCATTATTTTTAACTGTTTTCAGTCCAAAAAGGATCCAAAACCTGACTGTGAAAAGGAGTCAAGGTTTCAGTGCTCCGAAACCCTATTTGCCTTGTGTGATAAGAGGCGTGCCGCCCGGGCGACACGCCCTCTGATGGCCCCCATCACCCAAGTCAGAGTTTTTTGAAATTTTGTAAGCAGGGTCTTGAGAGTCTCTTGTGACTGCTCAACAAATTTCGAAGGAAAATAATTTTTTTAGAAATATCAAAAAAGTATTTTACTTGATATAGATCTTTTCTATCTACTTTTTTCTGTTTACTCTGTTTTAATTTATTTCATCATAAATGTTTTTTTTCCCGCTTCTTCTAAGTTTAAAGTAGTCTTATTTCATCAATTTTTACAGGATAAAAAAATAAAACAAATAAAAATTATATATAATGTTCTTGGGTAGCACTGGCAGTGTCGCCCACCCTGCAAGGGCAACACGAATAGTGTCGCCCAACTACAAGTGTCCCAGAAAATTTTGGGACCCCACAGGCCTGTTCCAGGGCATTTTGGCTCCCTTTTCACCAAATATTAGCTTAAAATAAATTTTTAAAAAATATAAAAAAAATATTTTGCTTCAGATAGGTCTATGTTGTTTCTGACTTTATTTTATTTTACTTTAATTTGTTAATTTTAACTGAAACCATGTTTTCACTGCTTTCACCATCTTAGTTGAACTGTGTTCCATCAAAAAAAACAAAAGATAAAAAAAAAAAAAATACATCGAGGGCTCTTGCACCCTCCCTGAACCGTGTCCCGTTCGAGTCGCCCTCGACTCGGGCCACACTCGACTAAGCATAGGCTTCGCTTGGTCTCATTGTTTTGACCTTACCTTATTAAGGGTTGCTTACCCCTCCATCTATACTGTGCTTCGAGCCCTCGCTAGGCACAATTAGTGTCGAGCGCTCCAGCACACACCGGACCGGGAAACCAACAAACAAATATTTCGAAAACCCCCAAAATCCATGTTAACGGCGTGAGGGGAACCTAGCTTTGAGAGTCAAGGCGGTTGAGATTCGGGTAACTTTAACTATGAGCGCCCCTCCGTAATCCTTTGCCTCAAAGAAACTCCACGTATAGTAAGACCTGGTGAACATCTTATAACAGGAGGCTAGGACTTATGTGGGGACTTATAGCAGCCTAGCCGCATTTCAATAATTAGGAAGCCACTCTCAAGCCAAGCCTACCTATAATAATAGGTCAAAAGTTTCCGTGCGCTTGCTTGCTTATTTCTGGCTGGTTAAATCTTAGATCTCAGTCCGGACCCACTTTTGATCCAAGCTGAACCCTCTAGGTCCAAGTCCAGACTTATATCCAGCTTAGCTAAGGTCCGAACCAAGTTTCTCCTTGATCCGAACCAAGGTCCCCTCTTGGTCCGAGCCGAAGGCTCGTTCCTAGTTCATCCTTGATCCAGACCAGAGCCATACTGGGGCTGATCATCAAAACTCTATGGGTCTAAGTTTAGGCTTGTACTCAGCTTAGCCCAGGTCCAAACCAGGTTCACACCCAGGTCCAAACTTAGGCCCCCTCTTGGTCCAAGCCTAGGGCTTGTGCCTAAACCAACTTTGATCCAGTTCGGGTCCACACTCGGTCTGAGTTTCATAACCCTCTAGGTTCAAGTCTAGGCTTGCACCCAGCTCCGTCCAGGTCCGAATCAGGTTCACACCTGATCCAAACCCAGACCCACTCTTGGTTCGAGCCGAGACTCATACCTATCTAGTCTAGATCATAGTCTAGTTTCTAGCATAGGTCTAAGCTTAGAGTTGCCTCTAGAGCTAGACTAGGCTTATTCTAGTTCAAGGTTCAAACCAAACCCATTGAGTCTAACAGGTTTCCTCCAGTCTAGTCCTAGCCTATATCTTAGTTAGGGTTTTGCCTCTAAGGACATAGTAGGTCTACCATGAGGCGTCGAATCCATATCTCACCAAATCTAGGAATTATGATCCAGGATCATGGCAGAGCAAAGTCCAACCCTATGGCCCCAACTTAGTCTAGATCCAGGGAACCTAGTGAGATCGAGAGGCACCATCATAGTGCTCCCTCACAAATCATCCATAGCACTCATGTCAGTGAGCCGACTCTCGAACCGCATGGAACTAAATTTAGTTGTCCAAGCCGCCTTCAAGGCCACCCTTTAGAAGTCATGAGCCAACAGGTTAATAAGGTTCATAATACCCTGAATAGTCAAAGGGTCAGGCTGGCGGCAATCCTCCAAGACATAGGGGTTAACCTCAAATCCAGTCGGCACAACAAGAATAAGGCCTAGGACCAAATCTCTGAGTCAGTCAATCTCAGTCGTATGAACCCCAATAGTCATATAGCTGCCCAACATTCTAGTCTTGGCAATCAGCCAGTTAGTGGGAGAGTGAGTTCACACACAACTAGGGAAAGCCTACTCGAGCAATCCATCATCCGTAAAGATCAGGGTTTAACCTAACTCGATATAAAGACAATCCTAAAGTGCATGTTTACTTCCAAGACCTCCTTAATAGAGGATACACCATCCAACACACTCAATCCAAGAAAGTCAGATCAGAAGCTCAAGCCATAGGCTAAGTCCAACATTTTAGCTCAAACCAAAATGATCCTTGGGTTGTTAGCCTGCCAATCCAACCCACTACGAGCCAAGGGTCTAGTTCTAATCATCACTCGAGCCCAAGACTACCTAGAGGGCAGACTCCCTCTGACAGTAGTCATGGCATTTCATCACTCTTTTAGTCTAGTGCTGGGGCAAAAGAATACCTTGACCCTAGGGATAGGTCATCCAACCAAGGTCAGGATCAGATAGACTTCGGCGCCCAAGGCCAGAGGTTTAGTCGTCATAGCAGCTTGAGTCGCCCATCCCAGTTAAGTGGTGATCCTATCCTACAGGCCTCCTTGCATGGCCAAGTTGTGCAACCTTCGAGTAATGGGTATGCTCTGACCCAATTCAACTCGAGTGAGCCTACAAGACGACAACTGGCACATCAAGTTCAACACAGTCCTCAGGCTCAGTCCTTGGGGCAACCCACTCCAGGGGCCCAACAGCCAGTTTATATGAGCCACATGCCACAAAGTCAGGTTCAACAAACCATACAACTGAACCAGCTCACAGCTATAACAACGATTCAAGTCACTTGCATGAAATACCTCCAAGACTCTTTAGAGAAAATGGGAATATGGGATTTCTCAACTCCTAAAACTTATAGGCAAGAAATTCTAGGAAACCTAGAAGATCCAACAGTGGGGTTTGTGATGCCACAGTTCAGAAACAAATTTTCAAGGAAAGAGGATCCTGAGGCACACATCAACGCCTACTTATTAATGGTCCACACACTGCGAGACCGATCCAACCAACTTAAGGTCATGTTCTCGCATAGCTTATCAGAAGAACCCTTGATGTGGCACCGAAGATTCATGAAGGATAACCCTCAAGTAACTCCTGACGAAATGTTCAGGCAATTTTCCTCCCGTTATAGCGGAGGAAGGCCAAGACCCATCACCCTTGGTGAGTTAACTTCCACCAAATAGAAGTCGCGCTAGTCTCTTTCCCTGTTTATAACCAGATTTAGAGACGTTTCTATATGACTCATTGAAACTCCACTCCCTGAAGTCATGAAGGTAAGCATAGCATTGGAGAACATGGCTCTAGAATATGTCACGTTCTTCAGTGTGGGGGCAGTCCCTTACTCATTTGATGATATGCTTGAAAGAGTACCACGATATGAGCGAGCCAAGGAAGATAAAGCCGCAGTCGAAAAACCCTCTCAAGAAAGAGAAGTGAACATGATTGAGAAAAGCAACCCTTCCACAAACCATTCATAAGAAAAAACTAAAACTTATTATACCACATGGAGAATGTAGACTTCCACACCTAGGGAATTAACTCCTATTGATGAGCCTATGACCGATGTCATGAAGAAATTGTTTAGAGCAAGGCTCATAGAATTACTGACAACAGCAAAGATTCCTCCTTTCCATGAAGGCGATACATCTTGATGGTGTGATTAGCATCAAAACTATGCCCATAACAATGAGAAATGTCGAGCTTTCAGACATAGAGTTCAAGATCTCATCTATAACGGCATGATAAGTGTTGAAAAGGAAGATGTTGATAGTAAAGAAGAATCAGAAACTTTAGATGTCCCGACAAAAGATACTTATGTCAACCTGATTAACTCAAGAGAATCACAAGTTGTGCCCAAACCTAAAGAACATCTACAAAGTCCTTGGAGCACAAGAAGAAATCAACTGGAAAGTCCAGTAGATGAAGAACAAAATGAGCAGAACCTCACTCACGGGTTAATTCTAATGATACTCAAGATCAAAGCAGTTAGGATGACCTTAGCTCCAAGCTCATAACTGAAGAAAAGGGAGAAGAAAGGGGTATCGCATATGGAATTCCACTCCAAGATACACTCCCAAAAGTAGCACAAAAAATCCCCATCGTTAAGAGCCACACTAGGGCATATGAACCCTTCAACTCGTACTTCCAAGTTAACATAATAAATGGTTCATATGTGTGTGACAACAAATCAAACTCGCAAGAGCAATATGAACTCGAGCATAAACTCAACCAAGGTTTTGAAGCTATTGATACCCGAGCCCCTGACGGCCTGAAAAACCTTAATTCTTGGACAACGACTCGTGAGGGGACAAATGAGCAAGTGCTAAAAGGAAGCCCTTAACCTCAAAACCTTGATGAGCCACCTAAGTGGGATCAATATGATGACGACGACGTTTCAGAAATTGATGTGACGACGACGTTTCAGAAATTGATGTGATCTATATCAATGAGAAGGGATCAT
>NW_006499948.1:3061489-3079683 GCF_000471905.2 Amborella trichopoda | reverse complement strand
ACTGCATGACGTTAAACCGTTTAGAGGGCTTTACGGTTGCAAGAGCTAAAACTACTAACCAACCTTGTTCTTCAAAATTATCTTCCTCTTTTCAAAGTATACTTTTCACTATCTTCCTCTTTTCAAAACTTTTCAAAATGTCCCTCGAAGGACAGTGAATGCCAGAGTGTCTACTTCTTTGCCACTCACCTGTCCCTCGAAGGACAAGGAGTGCCAACGAGGGGCAACTGTAGACACCCCATTTTAAATATGGAAAATGTTATAGTTTCCTGAACCATTCGGGTCATACTTAACCTAGTAACCCAAATCCATAGTTAACACAACCTACTTTATGACCCATAACCAGTCTGCCTGCTTGGAACCCTGTAGAAACCCTGTTTTGACTAAGAATTATGTAAACACCTTATTTTACCAAAAAAATTATTAAAAAAAGTAAAAAAATATGTTTTGACCCAAATTTTCTCTGAAAGCTTAACAAGAGGCTGACGAAGACACCCAAATTGAAAAACATCAATTTGGACAAGTTTTGGTTTGGGCGACACAGGGCGTGTCGCCCAAGTCATCCTACAATTGCCTTGTTTTACCAAAAAAATCACTAAAAATAGTAAAAAATCCATTTTGACCCAAATTTTCTATGAGAGCTTGAAAAGAGGCTGAGAAACACACCAAAAGTAAAAATTCTCAATTTGGACCAAAATTGGTACATATAAAATGGGGTGTGCCACCCAGGTGCCACGACCTATGCCGCCCAGGTGACATGACCCGTGCCACCCAGCCTTAGGCAACACAAGGCATGCCGCCCAAGCGACACGACCCGTGCTGCCCTGGTGACATGACCCATGTCGCCCAAACCGTGACCCTCAAAATGTGCATCTTTGACCGAGGGATTTGTTTGTTACGCGTGCATATCCTTCCCAGCAGATTTTGATCCCTATAAGGCCACTTTTTGTGGTCATTTGGAGGAGGGAGAGAGACAAAAACCCTAAGATAGATATCAAAAAACTTCAAAGAAATAGAAATGTCATAAAAATTCAGAGAGAAACCCTAGCCTCCAGAGACGAACCTTAAGCCAAAAGAAAGCCTAGACCAAGGGACACCTAGAGCCATCTATAGGGTACAACCAGCTTATACAAAAGGGACTTGCTAGCTAACATCCAGATCAGAGAGTCAAAAGAGGATCGGTTCTAATACTGCCGAGCCCTAGAAGGCTCAAGAGCTCAGGCCATCCGGCCCGATTTGATATTATTTTTCCTCCCATTTCATTTCTATTGTTTTATTATTTTCATCTTATTTTGATCTGTTCGTTTTCTTAAAAATCATGTTTTGGATGTTTTTCGATCATGCTGGGTCTGCCACAGATCTGGTCGTCTTCGGATAGATCTGACCTCAAATCTAAATTTGATTTGTCCCACCTTCTCTACCATATTATTTTAATCATTTATTTTTTATCAGTTTAAGGTGTCAGATCCGAGTGATCTTCATTGGAAGATCTGTTAGATATTTCATCATAAACAACACATAGAGAGAGGAAGAGATAGACGAGAAGAGGAGAGAGAGAGAGAGATGAGAGGAGGAGAGAGAAAGAGAGATGAGAAGAGGAGAGAGAAAGAGAGAGATGATAGGAGGAGAGAGAAAGATATAAATGAGAGGAGGAGAGAGAAAATTACCTTCACCAAAGGGTACTAGACCTTTTCTTCTCTCTCATCTCTTTCTCTCCAAGACATACCCACAATTTGAATGTGAAAACTCTCAAATTTTATTGATGAGTATTGAAAAATCAAGGGTTCCATAACAATTGTGTTTAGCATGTACTTATAGAATTGGGCCCAAACATGGGTGTACGCTCAAAAACTACCTAAATTGATGATAATTACAATTTAATTGAATTAAAAGAAATTCTAAAATTGGGTGCAAAAGGATTGCTTTGCCCCTGCCCAATAATAGATGAAATTCCAAAACCGTCCCTGCTGCTGTCCTAGAACTTGCGTGATCTTCCATGGATAATTTGGGGTTGCTCCGGCATCCCTTTGGCTAAAAGATGATTGTTTCTTTGTCAAGCTCAGCATGACGATCGATTTGATACCAACTTCAAGCCATGAATTGCATTTTTAGGCTAGGATCATGTGACTCGAAATTTGTATAGATCTTGAAAACTTCTGATCGATAGTGTGCTTGTTTCTTGATTGTTTTCTTTGATTTCTTCACTGAATATAGCCGTGATATAGCCGCTCAAACGCAGCTCGATTTCATGTCCGGATGAAGATTTTGTCGTCTTGGGTTTTTGACCGGAATCTGAAAATCCGACGGCCAAAATCTGTAGCAATTTTGATGCCTTCGTGTACCAAATCCAGCAATTCAGCGTACGCGGAATTCGGACCAGAGATAGCCTCGGGCCTTACGTACATAATGAAATTGGTTTTGCGTTGATCGGGTATGCGAGCACCGTGATATAGCCGCTCGAGCAAGGCGTGCTACTGCTGAATTTTCGGTAATTATTTTCACGAATCATCAACTTCTCTCTAGTTTTTCTCCCTCTCCGAGTATCGTCACGGGTCGTGCCACATATCAAAATGCTCTTCTTGATAAGATAAACATGCTCACCAAATTTGAGAGCGATACAACTTAGAACAAGTGAGATACGAGTCTTTGAAGTTGCTTCTCGGGACTGTGCACACTAACCTCCTTTAATGGAGATTGATGCAGGAATAGCGTGCGGCCTACCCCTTTTTAATGTTTTACCCATAACTTTATCCTGTAATGTCCGATTAAGCCAAAACTTAATCCATAGGGGTTTTCGACCGTGTCGGATCCAATGGCGATGGTCCCATAGCTATTTGACATACTACAAATATAGTTCTAGTTACAGGGTCTGTTTTAGGGTGCTAGAGGCTGATTTTTTCGAAATCGTTTCTTTGCCTGCGCTGCCTTAGACATGTTGGATTGAGACAAAACTTGGCGGGTGGCCTTTCGGAGTGCTTAAAAAGATTATGAACCATTATGCGGTAATTCTGAAACTGTCGAAAATTCCACTGTATGTTAAGACTTCATTGACTAACCTCT
The DNA here is from genome assembly GCF_000471905.2 of Amborella trichopoda. Next base: position 3,076,623 of record NW_006499948.1, on the reverse strand, counting down.
CTTTCATTCTGCATCGGGACTCAATGTGCTGAAAAATATGTTCAAACAACCATGAACAACAAGTTGCTCTATGATCATATCAAAAACTCTAAATAACAGATGCTGCAACTACTGCTCCTTTACTAAAAGCGCATAAGTTTAGAATGCTTCTCTTTCTAGAGAAAGAAACAAAATATACACAGAAATTGCTCTAATACCATGTCAACAAATAAATAATCATACTTTTCTTGTGTATTACATTGGAAAAACCTCATATATTTATACAATACCTTTTGGACGCGTATGTACGCGTTGGAGGGGCTATAAACAAGGAACTAAAGATGAGTAGAGAGTTATTACAACCTTATCCTATTCAACAGACAAACATACCCAAATATTTACAATGCTTATCTGCGATGTATTTTCTAATAATCATATGGGAATTGGAAATGATGGTCAATTATCTGTGAAATTTGTTTAAAGGTTGATGTTTCATAATTGTTGGAGATAGTTAGATTAAATTCTTTTCAGAGTTTGGAATGGCCTATCCCTCATAAAGTGCAAACCTTTGTTTGGTTAGCGATATAGGAAAAGATTTTGATGGTTGATAATCTTATTAAAAGACGAAATGTGCTGCCAAATGTGAACTTAATATAAAAATGATGGAGAGTCTGGACCACACCATCTTCCTTCACTGTGCCTTTGCCTTGAGAATATAGGCCTGGTGTTTTCAACAGATGGGCTTTGCATAGGTTATGCCTTTCTCTTTAAGAGGTGTAATTTCCCAATTTTCTGTAGTTCGATTTTTTGAGGGTGGGCATAAGTTCTGGATGATTCTTAGAGGGGTCATGATGTGGAAACTATGGAAGGAGAGAAATCGAAGGACTTTTGATGATGTTATGCTTCCTTTTGAGAGAGTTTTGTTCACTATTAAGGACTCTATGTCAAGCTAGTTATCTCTTTTAAAGAGGGTTGGGGAATTTCTAAAATTGATGTGCTAGCCAATCTTCCTAACTTGTTCAAGATGGGAAAAGTGAAGTGTAGACCGAACGTGAAATAGACTCTGCCAATGCACAGCCGTTATAAATTGAACTTCAATGGCAGTTCTTTGGGTAATCCTGGGGTAGCGGGTATTTGAAGAGTAGTGAGAGATTGGTGTAGGAATGTTATTTCCTGCTACGCCAGCCCTTGTGGGGTCATGTCTGTTAATGAGGCTAAAATGGCTGTTTTGCAACAAGGTTTAAGGTTTCTAAAGGATAAAATGTTGGCACCTTTATGCATGGTGGAAGGGGACTAACTGAATACCATATTGTGGTGCAAAAAAGAGCAAAAAGTTCTTTGGAAACTGAGGCAATGTCGGTTAGAGATTATAGATCTAGCTGCTGTCTTGAGAGTCTCGTTTTATCATGTCTACTGAGAAGCTAATACTTTGGCAAATGAGTTAGCCAAGAAAGGAGCTTCACTTCTTGAGTTGGTCATTACTAATGATGTTAGTGGCATTCTATAATCTTGTTGTAACCTATTGATTGATTAATAACAAGTTTCGAATATTGCTAATAAAACAAAAATTTTGATTTTTTTATTTAAGTTAATTGATAGTTCAAACAAGTTGCATCCCAAGGTCCTAAAATATTCCAAATGTGGGTTTTATTCGAGGGAGTAAATGGACATTGATGCCCCCAGTAGAGCATAGAATCTTTGAACTATGGCGTTTTAGAACAAGAAAGATAAACTTTTTTTTATCTTGTTTTCTCAAAAAGACCGACTAAGTGGAATAATGAATAAACAATGGCAACCTGCCCATATCTATTCTATGTTATCTACATATATTAAGAACATTTAAGGAGGGGATATGTGGCATTCAATAAGATGAACTTGCTGGTTAGAGAGAATATATGGTAGATGGGGTTGGAGATCCTAATAGGAGAACCCTATTGCTATAGAGGATAAATACTTAAAGGGTTGGGACCCTATATTAGTGTTAGGATACGGTAAATGTTGGATCTCACATGAATTTTTCTTTACTTAATTTTCGCAGGTGCTCTCATCTTCAACTAAAATTTGTGGCGTACCATTCTTTCATCAAAGTCTCTTCCTTTTCCCTTTCTTTTTTTTTTTTTTTTTTTAAGAATTAATAGGATAAACAACCAACTTCCCAAAATTTATGGGTACTAGATTTGGAAGATGGAGTTTGCTTTCCTATTCTTTTGGTTATTTAAAAAAAAAAATTCTCAATTTTATTGGGGGTGTTTGGGTTTTGTTTTTGGTGTTTTTTTAAAAAAAAAAAAATTAATGTAAAAAACCTCTCAACCATAGTTATTTACTTTGGCTTCCCCGAATTCCTAAGCTTAATTCCTAAATTTTGTTGCCAACATCGTCATCATTATTATTATTATTTCCAATGTAGAAAACCTCTCAACAAATGGTTATTTACTTTGGCTTTTACAAAAGGGATGGGGTGTCCTTCCCCAAATTCCTTAGCCCAATTCTAAGTTTTGTTGCCAACCATCATTACAATGAGATTATTTACTTTTGGTATAAGATGATCATAATTAATCTTGATCATTGGATGTGATATTGGGTGGCTGCATTTATTCCATTGATCAAACTCAAAGTTCAAAAGAAAATTTCTCGAACTTTGTAACACACCCAAGTTGTTAGATTTCACATCGGATTTTCAAATCGGAACAGTTAATTGGACATGGGACCGAAAGCAGTTACTCGGTACAAACCAGTAAATCAACCAGTTCAACCGGCTTAACTGGGCAAGTCATGTGCGTTCAAAAAAGTGTTAAAAAATAAAATACAAAATACGAAAAAATCTAATAAAATCTAATAAAATCTAATAAAATCTAATATAATCTAATAAAATATGAAAACTGTATTTAAAACAGGATTAAACAAAGCATATCTAAATGGAATTGAAAATTAATGAAAAAAAATGAATTTTAAAGAATCGATTTGTGCTCAGAGATATTTTAAAAAATTTCTAAAAAAAGAAAAAAAACTGTAAAAATAAATACTAATAGCTAAAACAATTTCCAATCTTGTCAAAATGATGAAAAATATTAAAAAATATATTACAAACAAAATCTCTTATTTTTTGAGATTTTATATAATTTTTAAATTTTTTAAATGCTCAGCCGGTTCACCATAACGATCTAACCGGACAGTTATAATTTGAACCACCTGATTGTGACCTCCTTGTGCGATAGGTAAATAGTCTCATTTTATTCAATGACATGTTAGCATGATAAGAATAGAACCCTTATGTCATATTGTAGATCCATTAGCCTGACCACCGAGGGCCACTCCTTTTGGTTTTGCTAAATGAAAAAAGAGTTGGTCTAAGTTCTTCCCACTTGCTGTAACTTTAATATCCTATAATTTTTCCACTATAATATGCTAAGAGTTTATCCATGATTTGATCATAAAGGTGTGGTTTTTATAGGGTTGCAACCTTAAATAATCCAATTAAGGTGGACATCTAAATTTTATCATAACACGTAATTTTGGTGTAAATTTTTTTTAGGATTATCTGAAAATCTATTTTTATCTCTAATAAAAAAAAATTTAACTACAAAATTGATTAAAATCAAGTAGATCTATAAACATATGAAAATCTTGAAAATGGACGGTCTAGATAATGTGTTTCAAGATGCATTATTTATGGGGACTCAAAATTATTATTATTATTTTTTTTCATATTCATACATCTTGATGTTGAGATGATCAACTAGAGGGTTTGTCAACATTAAAACAGCATTTTCCAATGGATTTTTGAGATGAATCTTTAATTCTACATTTTAAAATTGCAACCTTATATAAACTTTTTCCTTCAATGAACATCGAAGATCAAAAGAACAATGAGCAGACACTTCGAAGCCTTGTAAATTTTGGCATCATCACTATGGAGGGATTTTGTTGAAAAATCTTATTCTGTTGTACAAAATTATGCAAGAATTATTTGAAGTCCCTTTCTTTTTTTTTTCTTTTCTTTCTTTTCTTTTTTTTGTTTCTTTTTTTTTTTTTATGTAGATTCATGTTTATTAGTGCAATCATAGTCACACATTAATTTTTCCTCGGTATTCATTTGCATATTTTGTTAGTTTTGAAGAGGTTGCAAGATTTGCTCAGGTTGCCCAAGTACATTATTGAAAGTATAATCAAAACATCTCCCCTCTTTTTATCGGTGGTTACAGTTTTTAGATTTTTCTTTTGTTTTTAAAATATTCATAATTATTAGTACAAATGTTTTCACACATCATTCGTCAATATAATTTTTTGCTTTTGTATGAATTGATTTGTATACTTTATTAGTTTTGAAGAGACTGGAAGCGTACATCATTGAAGGTGTGTTGATTCCTTATTACACCTTCTTATTATTGATAAAATTAAAAGTTTCTATTTCTAGTATATAGTATTTTTATTTGGAGGTATTACTTTGCATTTTCACTTCTTTTGTTTTTTTGAGTTTCGAAAATGCAAATGGTATCCTTGAAATACCAACATCATTTACTGGATATATATGTATCCTAATATGATGAGCAAAGAGAAATTTCCCATAATTTTTACTATAAATTGTATGAATTTCTAAAATTTTAAATACCATATATTTTATTAGAATTTAAATTCATTATAGGAATTATTATTATTTTTACTAACAACATTAGTAGCTTATTCTTTTCAAAAATATTTTTATTTTTAAATAACTAGTTTTATTTATTTTTCTTTGTAATTACAAATTTCATTTTTTTTCCCAAAAGCTTTATTTGCGTGTTTCATTCTTCTTGAATTTATTTATTACTATTTTTATATTTATATTAATAAACTTACAAATTTTTCAGAACCACAAAAAGTTGTTCTACTATTTTCAATTTTGATGTCTAAACTTCTTTCTCTCTAAAAGATATTTGGCTAATTTTGTATTTTTTATTATTTTTTAAAATATTTCAAAATTATTGTCTTGGGGGCCGTTTGGGTACCTGGAAATCTATTACATGACAATCAATTACGAGGAAATATGACATTTCCACCAATCGATTACTCTAGACTTCTCCAAAAATTATGAAACACATTTAGCGCGGTGAAATGTGAAAAATCTATTATGCGCTTGACGGGTAATCTTTATAAATCTTTCGCGTTCGTCTCTCTGCCCTATCCCTGCTTAATAAAATGTGTCTCTCTGACCGATCCCACCTTAATAAAATGTCAACCCGTCTACTCGATTTGCATAGGTAATCCCTCCCTCTCTAAACCCGTCTCCTCTCTCTTCAACCCTAATAACTTACTCTCAAACCCTAATAACTGGTTTCTAATAACTAGTTTGCATAAGGTGCTCGCTCTCCCCTTTTCTCATATGTTGTTTTTAAGCCTCTTTTATCTATAAGCCCCTCCTCTCATCTGGACTTTCTTTTTTTTTAAGCCCCTTACTCTCACATCCGTACTTTTTCATTCTCCCTCTCTCCTTAGCATATCCATTCTTCTTAGTATATCCAATGAATGAGAATTTACATAGCACAATTATAATAAAAAAATTCACCCAAAATAAGAAATTACACAATACAATTATAATAAAAAATTTCACCCAACACAATCCTCCTAAGATATTAGTAAAAGATGAATTGAAATAAGATACCTTTAGTTTCCTCCGATGCCCCCAAAACTTTCTATTGCAATCACCAAACCTTCTAGTTTACTAATCAAACTTATTCCCATTTTTTAACTTGTCCCATAAAGATTTTTAATTTGATATTATTAATTTATTACTTATTTGAAAAACTTCTATAAAAAATAAATAAAAATAAGGCTTATCACAATAAAAACATGTTATTCCAATCATATTATTCCAATGACTTATCATATTGAAACCAAAGTCTAATCATGTTAGAAGACATGTGATTCCATGTAAGTACCAAAGGCATGCAAAAAAAGTAACAAACTATGTGATGATAACTTTAGACTGGTACAAGTTATTATTAGAAAATCTTTTTGGAATAGTGATGAAAATCTATTTGGAATGATGTAATGATGACTTTAATTCTGTATTTCAGTGAAATTTTGTGACAAAAGAAAAAGAAAGAAATGATAGTTATTGGTAATGCATTTCTCATATTTCTTCCAGAGATAGCTAAACAGTAGCCATGTATTTTCCAAGTTGTATCTAAATACTACCCAAACAGTAACAATCCATTTGCAGGTAGTGTATTATGCAGTAATGTATTACGCCAGTAATATATTTCACAAATAATATATTTTCATGTATCCAAACGGCCTATTAACTAATAAAATAGGAAACTAATTCTTTTTTTTGAATTTTCCAATAATGTATAATTTTATTCTAAATTTTTATACTTTGGAAATAGTTTATGGCTGTTTTTTAGGTATACCTATATTTTTAAATACTTTTTTATCTATGTCCATGTTATAAGGTATTTTTCGACACTTGTATCCCCGATGCGAATAAGAAGATAGCAAATAGTAACTTGGTCCCGCCGGTACCCAAGACACCACCAGACCACGGGAACACTCCACTAATAAACCTAAAATTGCGAAACCTCTAAAGAAGTATCAGAATGGCCTCAAATTGCATGAGTGGGTAGTTTGGGATACCCTAAGAATACTCACAAAGTTTCATCACGTTCTGACAAGTTTTGATATGATCAAGATGAAACTTGGATCTCAAATCTAATTCATTTCAAGCTGAAAATAGACCCTAAAACTATAGCCCTATTTTTTGGGTCTCAAAATAGTATCAGACCACCACCATTAGATCTAAAACGTCAAAAAACCCTCAAGGACCAAATTTGGGTTCACTCGGACCTTCGAGAACCATTCTGGGCCTAACTTACCATAAAATGGTGGGTTTTACACTATTGCAATGCAACCTCGGTGAACCAGTTTTCATTTATGAAAACTGTGTTTTTTCATTTCGGGATAATTTTTAAATTCTCATAACTCGCTTGTTTTAAGTCCAATCAAGCTCAAATCTAGACACGAGCTAGATCTCGACAAGCCGGTCATTTTGACATATAACATGCATCATTGTGTGGCCTAAAACGAGAGAATTTCTAAAGAGATGATGATCTCGAAAGCATGAAAATTCAGATATTATACAAGAGAACATCCCATACTTTGTGAGGTCATAACGCAATATCCCGATGTTGGATCATCGCAAATGTGGGTTCGGTGGGACCGTGTAGCGAAGAGCTAAAGTTTGGTATAGTTTTTACGAATGGTCGGAGGCTGAATAACATGAATTTCGAGGTTGAAAATGACAAGATTTTTCGGTCGTCAGAATCCCATTTTCCGACGACTTCCCAATTTGGAATATGCTTAAATAGAAACTAAATCGGACAGAATTTATTGCAAAATAATCATGACAATTTCAACTTCAATTTGTGATCAAAATGAAGACTTGGAACATCATAAATCGTACAAGATTGGTAGTTGAAGAATGATAAAGTTTATAGACTTGGCTGGTTTTTGGGTTCTTCTTAAAAAATATGTTTCAAGACAATCAAAGGGCATCAAAACATGCACAATAGATCAAGCATCGATTCTACGACGATTGATCGCCTGAATGACCACCACAAGCGACCGAAAAACCTCACGAAGTCTAGTAATGGCAAGAGGCCCCTCATGGAGGGATGGTTTTGTCATTTGTTGAAAAATACTTCAGGGTATTTTGGTCATTTCGTCTAAAAACGGGAATATTATTTTATTTCAATTAATATGTATTTTTTGACAATCTTGGATACTTTTGAGCTTTCCACCCTTGTTTAGTGGTTGCTCTATATAAGGAACTTAAGTCATTTGTAAAAAAAAAAAGTTGAGAAGCATAATAAAAAAAATATGGTTTTTGCCCCTTCAAGCTTTTGATTGTGCATAACTTCTAACTTCAAGAGAGATGAGAGAGAAAACTTTACCACTTTGAGTATTTGCCCTTGGACCTCCTACTTCCATTTCCCAACTTCCAAACCCCCCACTTTCAATTCCCAACTCCTTTGCCTACACCATACCCCATAGTCCATTCTTTCTTGTCTCCCCCTCTTCCCCTTCTCTCTATCTATGTTTTCCACCCTTCTCTCTCACATCCAGATCCCAAGCCTGCTCCTAGACCTGCACCCAGGCCCGCTCTTAGCCCTGCACCCAGGCTCGCTCCTAGCCCTGCACCCAGGCCCACTCTTAAACCTATGCTCAGGCCCACTCTTAGACCTACACTAAGGCCCGCTCCTAGACCTGCACCCAAGCCCGCTCCTAGCCCTGCACCCAAGCTTGCTCCTAAACTGGCACCTCCTTTGCCCACTCCTAGACCTATACCCTCCCTGCCCACTCTTAGGCTTGCATCTTCCCTGCCCGCTCCTAAACCTGCACCTCACCTTCCCTATCCGTCCAAAGTCCGGACCCGCACCTAGGGTAGATCCAACTATCTAGACCCCCACCTAAGACAAGACCAACTCTCTCTCTCTCTTAGTTTGTTCAATATCTCTCTCCTTTACACGTGACTAATTTATCTCTCTCTCCTGCCTTGTTCAATCTCTCCCCTTCATTATCCCATGTACCCTTTTTTCTCTCAATTCTCCTTACCACCTCTATCTCTCTCAATCCCCCAACAAACTATCACATATCTCTCTCTCTCTCCCTCTCTCTCTCCCTCTCTCTCTCCTCATTTCTCTCTCAAGTCTTTCTCACTTGTTAACAACTCCAAGTTTGCGCCTAGGTGCGGGCCCATCAATTTCACTACATCTCTCTCTTTCTCACTCGTTAATAACTCCAAGCTTGTGAATTTCACCTCATTTCTCCGTCTCTCTCTCTCATCAAAGACTCCAGGCCCGCACCTAGGTGTGTATGTAATTCATTTCTAACTCTCTTTTTCATTATAATTCATTCCACCCCCATAATTTGTCCAATAACTAGTTTTAAATCCCTATCTCTCAACGTGGTCGTACACCACCTTAACATCCTTTTCGTCTCATTAATTCTTCTTTGTTTTGTCTCATCCACCTACCTTATCTCTCTTCACCACCTCATAACTACCTCACCATTACCTCATTTCCCTCACTTTTATAAACCCACTTCATATGAGCTTTCCATGTGTCACTTAGCATCTGTCACATCATGCTCCCCCATGATTTGTCTTAAAAATGCACACCATCTTATGATACCTCATATACTCCCTTGTTTTTCCTCATTCATTTCACCTTAACTTTCACCATCATCATGACCATTTCATGCACCCAGTAGCTCATTCCACACCATGACTCCATCCCATCTTACCACTTTGTCTTATACTCAACTCTCATGAGATCCACCACCAACTTTGTCTCATACCCCACCCTCATGAAACCTCACATCCTCATGCTTCCATAAATTCACATCCATGTTCATTTTACACCTTGCCAACCCATTTCACCATCTCGTGCCCAAGCCCATGGCTTAGCCTTGGGTACAAATTGCTTTTGTCTTTTCCCTCTCTCTCTTTTCTCGTCTAACACTCTCTGCCCCGAATACATCACTCTCTCTCCCTCTATTTCCTACTCTCTCTTACCCCTCTAACCCTTAAACTAGACCCCCAATCTACCATATAACTACCAAGGAAGAGATGTCCAAAGGTATACCCTGAAGGTCATTTTTAGCATGTGGATTCGAGGGCTATGCAATAAAGCGAGAGAGCCGAATTCAAATTGCGCTGCAAGGATAGCTGGAGGGCTTTCGAAATGATCTAAGAGGGTGAATTGCCTAGACGCATCCCTCGAACCCAAAATGACAAGGTAGGTGCTCGAGCCCTTCTTTGTCAATTAAAATCTCTATTTTTGTTTGCTCCGATCTGCATGTCACACACACACACACACATGCATGTTGGCCCTGCAGTTGTTTGAGAGAGAATTCCTCCAACCGGGCCACCCATATCGGGCCGACTCGAGACGATGAGAAATCAGGTCCGACCAATCCATTTTGCTTCTTTTTACAATAATGTTGATCTTGCCTTCTAAGTTACAAGCCAAAATAGAAAATTGGTTTTAAAACCATCTGTATTTTAATTTCTGATCCATGATGACTCCATAATATAAACCTTCTAATTCTTTGCTATCAATATTTCTATGCTTTGAAATTTGGTTATGACCGGCTTCTAAATTTCTCAATTCATAAATTGGTTTATGAAAAAATATGCAATAGGAATCCATATATTCACTTTTTTCAATTACTTCAATAAGTTTGTAGCTTGATAAATTCCATATACTTTTAAATTTTTATTTTCCATTTTAAATAAATTAATTTGTAAATGATACAAAACAATATTTTTAAAAATATTTATATTGTAAATTGTGAGTTTTTATGGGCTTAAATTAAAAAAAAAAGGCTACTTTGCTTTTTTAAAATTGTTTTTAATAACATTTATGATTACTTATCTTTTTGTTTTTTAAAAATATAAAACCTTAACATTGCATGCTATCCATTTCTTCTATATTTTCATTCATGATTATATTACTCAATGGAAAGAGTTTCTAAAAGATTGCAACCTTATAGGCTTATACTGTAGGAATAAGGTGCACCTCAAAAATCCAGTAGAAAAGAGTGTTCTCCAAAGAGTAGTACATCTTGTAACAAGTTATTTGGAATGTCTACTCAAGATTTTCAAGTATTTATAGATCTACTAGATTAGTACCATTTTTTGAATATTTTATTTTATAACTAGGGCCGAATACAAATTTTCAAGCCATCATAATGTTTCTAATACACTAAAACTATACCACGAGACAAAATATAAACGCATGCCTTACTTCTACCTAAGGTTTAAAAAAATGTTGTTCTGATCCAGATCGGATATCGTTAGAGGCGTTTCAGATCCGTGAAAATATTGGAATTCAGTCACGTCACTGTAGAGAACTGCATGTCATGATGTTAGGGATCATACACATGCGCCGCACCTCACCCTTTTGCCCACGTGTTCCAATTGTCAACCACACGTCAAACAACCACGGAGTCTTGCTTCTCCACCACATGATGGAACAAAACAATGAGATCGAATTTTTTTTAGAGAAAATTACAAAAAACCCTGAAGACCACACTTTCTATGCGACTTACCCCAAACTAGAGTTTTCTCTCACTTTTTTTCCTCAAAACAAACTTTATATGCAAATACCCCCAAGGGAAAAAGTTCATTTTTTTTAAACAGAAATGCCCTTCTCATACACAAAAATCATTTTGGACAGATTTGACATTGGCTTTTGAACCCAGTAGCACATTGTCGGAGCGCACAAGTGCCGGAACACCTTTTGCAACTACCGGATAGCCCCTTGCAACTGCCGGACTGCCCTTATACGGTGCCAGAGCCTCGAATTTTGGTGGGATAGAGGAGAGAGAAGCGTGGGTCAGGTTAAAGTAAGGGAGGGTAGTTTTGGTGATTTTTTTATTTTTTATTTGTTTGGGGGTTTTTACATAGAAAGTATATTTTGGCAAAAAGTGAGAAAAAAAGTTAGGTTGGGATAAGTTGCAAAGTGTAGTTTTAGGGTTTTTTTTTTTAATTTTCCCTTTCTTTTCATAGTGCCTTCCACTCCCACAACTTTTGGATATGGGAGAATATTGTTCGTCTCTTCGCTCTGAAATTCATGCATACAAGGCTATTGAATAAGACACTGTTTGCATATAAGCCTATTGAATAAGACGCCTATTATATCTTATATTATAAGCTATCGAATAATACACCTTTTTTATTTTTTTAAGCTGCTATATGTGTTACTAAGAGGTATTTTTTAAAATTTATTATCTTCATTTTCCATTTTTTAGGATAAAAATATTTTTTTGAATTTTTTTAATGTCATAACATTAAATTTTATTAGGGGTTTTATTTTTGTTTTTAATTATATGATATAGAAGAGTTTTCTAGTAATTTTTTAATCATGTCTATAATAATATTATAATTAATAAATTACATATTGATAACTAAATCTTTTATTTTATTTATTAATTTATTTGTATTATGAATTATGTAATATATTATTTTTCTTATAGTTGTAAATAAGATTTTTTAGATTAGATGATATAATAAGATATTTTAGATTTGTTCTTATTTGTATAGTAAAATAATTATAAAATATAAACCAAATAATTTCAATTTCAGTATATAATATTATAGTTTGTTAGGTTGTGATAATTTTGAATGAGTAAAACGAATTAGTAAACGTTTGATACTTTGATGTGCTACTAATTTCACTTTATATGAGAAATTATTATTTTTAATCTTCCAATATGGAAGTGTTTTCTAATATTTTAAATTATTATGATGCAATATTATAATATTATATAATAATTAATAATTAAACAGACATCCAGATAGGAAAACGTCTCAGTATTTACTTATTTTTACAAAGTAATGAAAGTACATAATGCACCATTCCTAATTTCTTTTAGAAACTAAAAAAACACTAATTTTTAGAGATTTATAGTGATTTTTTGAAAAAAAATTAGAACGAAACTTGCCGATTCGATTGATTCTCCAATCCGACACATCGATCCATCAATCCGACACAGTTTTTGAGGTGAACGATAAGTGGCAACTTAATGTAAACCTCACCCTTAACTAGATTGCTATCCATATTATCAACTATATTTTTCACAATTTTACATTAAAATTTTGGAAATGTCTAAAATAAATTGTCATCTTTGTTACAAAAACATGTAAACTAGGGTATTTTCTTTGTCAAAGATCCATTTTAATATTGGATGCCTGAACCAATGTTGTCTTTTCTTCCTTTTCTTCTTCTTCTTTTTCATCTTTTTCTTTTTTTTTTGTAATTGGGTATGTTCAGATATCCAATGTTCGAAACCTAACTCAAACTTAAAAAAGGAAAAGAAAAAAAAAAGAACAAGTGGCAGTTCTAGACATCATGTCTGAATCATAGTTAGCAATTCGGCGACTAATCGCCAAATTTTTTAAAAAATGATGTTTTTGAAAAGTTCATAAGAAGAAACGTGTATTTTTTATAATACCATTAAAAACACGATTTTTTGAAAAACAAATAAAACGGGGCCAAAATAACGTCTGTCAAACAAAAAGGGCTCTATTTCTCTCTGTAGAACCTCTGTGAAAAAATAGTCTTATCTTAACATAATTAAAAAACTCTCGATACGAATTAGTGAAAATCCTTAGAAATAAGAGTAGCAAAAGTTTTATATAAAAGAGATGAAAGCTACACAATGTGGAACTTTGAAAACAATCAAAAACTAGAATGCCAAAGTTTCAGAAAGCTAAAACGTGGAAAATATTTACCCTGTAAGATTTCGAATCAAGACACAACAATACTAATCAGAAAAGGATTAAGTGAATAGAAAAATCAAATAAATGAAGGGGTGTTATTCTAACAAGTGCAAGCCTTTTGTATGCATTTCTAAGATATGAAACAAAGCACTCCTTCTTCAACCCTAAAAATTGCATAAAAATCCCTGTCTTTCTCTCCACGGGCTGCCATTTTTGCCAGAAAAAAAGCTTTAGAGATCACTTCCTTCTCAAATCTTAATCAACATATTCCGTGAAGTTCAACGCCTGGTTTATGCCGGAAAAATGGTAATGTCGACGAATTTTGTAGCAGTTCCCCATTATTTTATTCTCTCATCTACGCCTTCTCTCTCTAGAAAGTAGAAACAGAGGACCCAAATCCAAATGCAAGGATGTATCTAAATATAAACCATAATCACTAATCATAGTTATAAAGCCGTTATATCATAGTTAAAGCATTTGATGATAAAAAAAATCGTGTCTTTTTTTTGGTATGTACTTAAGTGGGTGTGATATTTGCTAAAGTATTTAATGAAAAATTTTATATGGTGTCTTTTTTTTTATATGTATTTAAGTGGGTTTGATATGGTGTATTTTTTTTTTTTGTATTTATTTGTTTTTTTTACTCCAATTTTTTGAGCCTAGCCTGATAAATTGGTGATATCTTTACATGAAGTATTTTTGCCAAACCATATTTTTTATCCGATTTTTCATCCGACTTTTTAAAATAAAAACGAATTTTTTCGGATTTTAAGATAAGCCGATTTATTGAAAGTCCCCGACTTGCTAACTATAGTCTGAATTGGTCTTTCACTTGACAAGCGAATGGGTTTGGACCAGTGTTTCAAAAATCATCGATCAGATTCGGAATCAGATGATCTGGATTGGGTATCGATTATAACCGATCCAAACGCAGTATTTAATTCCGGTTTTCTTTTTATGCACCCGCCCTGGTTTTCTTGAAATGTGATTTATGTCAACTGGCACTCCACTTTACTTTACTCCCCCGCACGTGATTATCTATAACCTTACTCCCCCCCTTACACGTTTCTGCCACCTTACTCCACCCACGTGATTGCCATCTGTCACGTTACTCCCCCCACGTAATTGTGTTTCTGCCACCGTACTCCACCTTCTTCCTCCCACGTGATTGCCATCTCTAGTTTTTTTGAAATGTGATTTATGCCAACTGGCACTCCACTTTACTTTACTCCCCCACATGTGATTATCTGTCACCTTACTCCCCACCTTACACGTTTATGCGACATTGCTCCACCCACGTGATTGCCATCTGCCACCTTACTCCCCTATGTAATTGCGTTTCTGCCACGTTACTCCACCTTACTCCCCCCATGTGATTGTCATCTGTCACCTTACTCCCCCTACGTAATTGCGTTTCTGCCACCTTACTCCACCGTACTCCCCCCACGTGATTACCATCTGTCACCTTACTCCCCCGCACGTGATTATTTGTCACCTTACTCCTCGCCTTACACGTTTCTGCCACCTTACTCCACCCACATGATTGCCATCTGTCACCTTACTTCCCCCACGTGATTTCCATCTGTCACCTTAGTTCCCCCACATAACTGTGTTTTTGCCAGATTACTCCACCTTACTCCCCCCACTTGATTGCCATCTCTGGTTTTTTTGAAATGTGATTTATGCCAACTGGCACTCCACTTTACTTTACTCCCCCGCACGTGATTATCTGTCACTTTACTCCCCCCTTACACGTTTCTACCACCTTACTCCACTTACGTGATTGCCATCTTTCACCTTACTCCCCCCACGTATGTGCGTTTCTGCCAGATTACTCCACCTTACTCCCCCCACGTGATTGCCATCTCTGGTTTTTTGAAATGTGATTTATGCC
>NW_006499948.1:3021254-3052326 GCF_000471905.2 Amborella trichopoda | reverse complement strand
TTTTTGGGATTATGATGATCACTTACTGAGTAGCCAAACTCATCAAACTATGGTAAACATTTTTCAGGATAACTGCGGTTTCATTTGTGTCCTCGTCAAGATCAACTTTGGGAAGATATTGTAGTTTTGCTTAAACTTTCTTTTGTTACTTTGTAAGACCTCGCCACTGTAAATTTGTCCTATCAATAGATGTATATATGTTTTGTCCATCACATCTCAGGAATAATAATATTATAAATTCTTGGGGTGTGACATAAATACTGTAAAAAATCCACGAGTTAGTGAAGGGTCAACTTTAATTATTCTCATACATTGATGGTATAAGGTGTCAACTTTAAACACTCATGTAAGGTGCCTTAAAATTTTATTAAAAAATGTATCTTCAGTGCCAAAACTCTTATCATGGCTTGAAATTTTATTTTTCACCCCTACAATGAAATTAAAAGCTCCGAAAATAGTGTAAATCTAGCAGATCTATGACTATTCAAAAATCTTGAAAATAAACCGGCTAGATAATGTGTTATTAGATGCACTAATTTTAAAATTTGAAATTCATTTTTTATTTTATATCTATATATATCGAGGTCGAGATGATCAGAATTTTCCAGTGACTAAACAAATTTTTTCGATGGGTTTTTAAAGTGCATCTTATTTCTACAGTATAAAGTTGACACTTTATATAAACTTTTCTTTATATAACTTTATGGTCATATTTTAAACCATTTGAAATTCATGGCATGAACAAAAGCCAAGCATGAGGCTGTAAAACAAGCGGTCCCCAAAACCATCCAATGAAAATGATATCAAATTGAATTTGATGTGATGTCAAAATATTAATAATATCAAAACAACCCAAGCCCAAGTTTTACTAAGATTAAACTTCACTTCCTAATACTTGGAAGTTACCTGCCATCATTTGAATTCAGTGCATCTACTATGATCCCTCAGGAGTACACTATACATTTACTCCTCGGCAAAACACTAAGTTGGGTTTTTTTTTAAAGTTTCGAGATCTCATTAATTATAACTAGATGATTATTTTTTAGAGAAAAAAATTAGCTATTGAGTTCATAAACATCTAAATCAATCCCTTTATATATATATATATATATGGATTACTTACATAGAGAGTGAGAGTTAAAATATTTTTTTTGGAGGTCGTTTGACGGATTCTAAAGATCATATCCCCAAAAATTAGAGATTAAAAAAGATAACCCCTGAATAAGTTTTGCCTGAGGGACTAAATGGATAGTATACTCTCGCAGAAATAGGAAATCTTTTGACCTCTTTTTAAACCAAATACCTATAATATTTAATATGCTTAAGAAATCAAAAGCTAAGTTTTACCTTCGAAGATAATCATGTGGTGATTCTCAAATGAATCATTGAATTTCATTAAAAAAAATATCTCCTTGACCTAAGACGGAAGTGCATGGTACGATCTCTAAGAGCCTGATATAAAAAACATAAGTTATACAATCAATGTAGGAGCACTTGTACATACAAATTCAAGTGGGCCGTGGATTGATATCGGACACACCTAATGATTAATGTAAAATATGATGGAGAAAAAGGAGCCACTAAAACCACACGTGGAACAAACTTAGTAGTAGGCTCCCACTAGAGAGAGAGGTTAGTTGAAATCAAAGTTCTACAAATGGTGATCTGGATCAGAATCGGTTGATCCAGGTAAGGAATCGGTCAGGCCAGTCTAGCTCTTGCAAAATATTCGAGAATCAACTAGTTCTCCTATTGAGTTAGTTCAGTTAGAGAATTGGTCAGAACTGGCCCCACTTTATTTTTCTTTCTTTTAAATTTTATTGGCTAGTTCACTCGGTCGAATCACTAATCCATACTGTCGATTTGATGAAGCGAATTGGTTTTCAAGATCGGGTGATCTGGGTCACCAATTTGTTTTTTAAACCTGGGATACAAAGGTTAGTTGAAATCTTTTATAATTGGGGATCTAAGTATGTTTTAAAGGAAAAAGCTTAATAAGGTTGCAACATTAAAATGTAGAATTAAAAATGCACTTCAAAATCCATTGGATAACGTTGTTTTAAGTTGAAAAACCATCTAATTGATCACTTCGACATAGAGATGTAAGAATACGGAAAAACAAAAAAACGATATTGAGTCCTAAAAATAATGCATCTTACAATAAATTATCTAGACCGTCCTTTTTCAATACTTTTCATATGTTTATATAAATCTACTTGATTTCAACCATTTGTGGAGTTTAAAAATTTTAAAATTATATGTAAAAAATGATTTTCTGATAATCCTAAGAATTTTTTATACTAAAATTAGAATATGATAAAATTTGGAGGTGCACCGTGATTGGATTATTTAAGATTGTAAACCACATCCTTTCTTGAAAACAAAAAATGGTGGGTGCGGGTTGTATAAAGCCGAGGCTTTAAACAATCAAAGTAAAGATGAGAACAACCTGTTCTAGAAGAGGGATATTGGGTAGTGGAGTATTGATTAATTGACGATCATGACGCTTATGAAATAAAGCTTAGACCTCAACCATTTATTTGATTCAAACTATGTTTTCCACTGCGTAACGACGTAAGAGATGACCAAGCGTTGAGAAAATGGCGGTGCATCTCTCCGCTACTTTTTCCCATCCTCTTTCCTGCATAATTTGCCGCAGAGCACAGTCGGCTTTTTTCCCAGTACAATATTTACTGTTGAAAATCAAAAGCATGGAATTGAGAGCCCTGCATTCCGAAGCAAAACCCCTCAAAATCGCCGCTCTATGTGGTTCTCTCCGCAAAGCCTCCTATCACCGCGGCCTCCTCCGCTCTGGTAATCAAACGAAAACCCCCTCTCTTTCTCTCTCTTCAATGCCTAATTTTAGAGAGAGATAAATGCGCAAACACTGCTAAGATCAAAGCCCTATTTTCTCTCCCTCTGCTGCATTTTCTCTCTCTTTTTGTGCTGCATTTTCGACTGCTAGAACACGATAACAGTAAGAACCTCTCTCCCTCTATTTCTCTCTCTTAATAGCTATTTTTAGAGAGAGAGACAAATGTGCAAACACTGCTAGGATTAGAACCCTAATTTCTCTCTCTCTCTCTCTCCTGTATTTTTTCTTCTTTTTTTTGTGCTGCATTTTCGACTGCTAGGAACACTACCATGTGATAACAGTACGAACCTCTCTCCTCTCCCTCTCTTTCTTTCTCTTCAATAGCTCTTGTTAGAGAGAGAAAAATACGCAAACACTGGTAATATTCCGAATATCTCTCTCTGCTGCATTTTCTCTCTTTTTTTGTGCTGCATTTTCGACTACTAGAAACATTTCCGTGTGATAACTGTAAGAACCTCTCTCTTTCTCTACTCATTGTCTCTCTCTTCTGAAGCAATCGAGCTATCGAAGAGTTCAGTGACTGGTCTTGACATTGAGGTAGTGGACATAGAGCCCCTCCCTTTCTTGAACACAGACTTGGAGGTCGACAATACCTACCCTGCAACTGTTGAAGCTTTCAGGAAGAAGATCCTTGAAGCTGATAGTATCCTCTTTGCATCTCCTGAGTACAATTATTCTGTTACAGGTTTGTGTTTTCTCCTCCTTTTTTCCTTCTTTTAGTTTTATTATGTATTGCTGGTTCTGGCTCTGTTTTTCTTCTAGGGTTTTTTCCTTCGACTGTGGTCTTTGCTTGGTTATTTCTTAGGATGCTTTTTTATTATTCAATGACAATATGGCTTCATCGAAATCTCATTTATTTTTCGTTAGAGTTTTGGATGCTTAATTGATTCTTCCATTCTTACTGTCTAGAGAGAATGTATGATCTGATCATTCTTCTTGGATGGATTTTTTTGAGCCTCTCTCTCCCTCTCTCTCTCTCTCAAAGTCATCTTATCGTGGTTAAATCAACTGAATGTTGTTTTTTTGTAACATTGTGTTATATTCTAATGTTGGTAGTCACACTCCTTATGATAACTTGGGATGGCTTGTGTTCTCAAATGCTTCTAATTCGTTACAACAAGATTCTCTCTCTCATGCCCTTGTTATTCTCTCCATCTCTCTCATGCCAATATTTTTTTTATCTCTCTCACACCCCCACCCACCCTCCCACCCTTTCAAAAAAAGGGAAGTTTCTCTCTCCCATATTTTGGCATGTGAATATTTCTTCTTTGCTTAGAGTCACCCTCTCCTGTCTGCTTTATGTGACACCTGAAAGTTGGATAGGGTGAACTAGCGCGGTATATGCAATTTTTAATTTCTTTTGTCTACCAGTTGGAACACTTACCGAGGTCCAAATAATACAGAATAAACTCAAAAGAGATAAAGAAGAATAACAGACTTTTTTTACTTGCAGGCACTAAATAAAAGTCTTTTATTTCGATAAAAAAATTGCATAAGACTCGGTAGGGAGCAAGAAACACAAACTGCCTAACATAAGCGTTAGAAGATTACCTCAACTGGACTTGATACACCTCACTCTGGGTCTCCTCCTTCGATAGCGCATGGGATCAAGGTCTATCTTAGATCTTTTAAGTATGGGAAGCCTAGGGCATGCCCCTTCTAGACTCAGAGAATTGGGGCATGCCCCCTCTCTCTTTCTTACAAATAATTTTTTAACTCTTGGGGAGGCTAGAGAGATGAGAGAGATCAGAGAGAGAGGGTGGCGTGCTACCTTTTTTAGGGAGAGAGAGTAAGAGATGTAACTTGCGGTGTACAGAATGAGTCCCCCCCATAGAGACTATTTATAGCTTAATTGTCCAAGCAGTTTCCTAATTTATTCCAACCTTCTGCATTCCAAAATCTGTTTTAAGTTGATATGTGTTCTATCAGTATGTTTTTCCTTCTGATTAGCAGCACTAAGAGTACTAATAAATTGTCTTGTTGTCCCATTGTTGATGGAATTTGTATTTTCTTATTTGCGTACCATGCTAAGTATAATTTATTTAGAGAGCATTGGATTTGCTAGATGAGAATTTTCTTGCATGTTTTCATGAATGATCACTTACTGCTTATTTATATGGTTCCTAACTGGAGACCGCAGTATGGAACACTGTGATTATTCCGTTTTGGATGTATAAATGGAGCTTGTAGTAGTTGAACTTCATTCCTCTAGGATGTGAACTGAGCACTCTACCATGAGCAAAGTGTCTCTTTTGTGGCCATTTTGACTTTTGGATTTTGAAGTAAGGTTTCCCTTTTGTTGCTCCAAGGCAACATTATATTCACTAATTGTGATTATTAAAACATTTCGTAACATATTAAACTACGATTTCATCACCTTTTTCTAGTGATAAGCACTCATGTGGTGCATAATCCTTTAAAAAATTAATTAAAAATCCTTTGGGAGAAAATTAATTAAATCCTTTGGGAGTGTAAATGGCTTAAGTGCATGCATAAGTGATGTGATCTTGGGATAGACTAGAAAAGTTGAGGGAGTTTTGGTTTAGAAACTGATTAAAAAGGTCTTGACCTCTTGATTTGCGGTCATTGTTTTGAAGGATCTTATGTGGGTGACATTTTCGCTTTACTGAATAAGTACCGTGATGATATCTAGTTGGCAAGTGGTTGTGGGGAATTGGTTTGACTAATGAATGTGAGAATTGCTGCCTTGAACTGTGCAAACAAGACCAAAAAAACAAAAGAAAGTTGTTCGAAGAAATTGATTCCAAAACTTGTCTCTCATCATGTATGGGAGGCTTCTTCCCATGATTCCTTAGTATTACCAGGAAATGTTGTCCCTTGAATGTAGTCTCCATCATGAATGCTCCTTGAGCATATGCTTTCCACTCTGTAATCATATCCTAGCAATGTGTGATATTAGCAGATGACCAGAACTAGAAGTATACATGGTCTTGGTTTTATGAGGATACATGCTTGATGATGGAAGTAGTTTCAACCAGATGTAATGCTAGTAATCATAGCAATAATGAAACATTGGTCTCTGTGTGATTCCTTTTTTCCTACCTAAATTCTAAAGGTAATGCTACCAGCTCTAGTGAGTAGCTTGCAAGTAATGAGTTAGGTTTATCTTGTCTAATCAACTCCTTGCAACCTCGCATGCCATCATCATGATTTCGATGTTTATGAATGCTACCACAATTTATGGAAACCTAGTAAATTTGGGATAATGTGAGCAACTTGTTCTCTCCAGATGATGGTACTGTGGTCTATTGACGTAAGAAAGAAATTGCTAATTTGAAGCATAGAGGGAAATGTATTATTGAATCCTAAAACCCTGTGGTGATCTCGTAGGCTGAGTTGTCTTACCAGTTGCCCATGGCCACTTGTTCTTCCGGTCCCTAAACACCATAGTGCAATATGCCATGAACCTTTTGCTTCATTTCCCACTGCAAGTTCTCGCAGAAATGAAGTATAAGATGGAGGAAATCTGATCTCTTAACAGGAGGATCTCCCCGAATTAAGGCAAGTCTACCAGCCAGCCAAGTGTGATCTTTCACAGAATATCCATTGGCTAGAATATGATATCATTTTGTTCCATAAGTTTGGCCATGCAACAAAGATTATAAACAATGATGGAACATTGAAAAAAGTTGGTAAATGAATGAACCGGCGAGGCCTATGCACCTAGCTTGGATAGGTAATAGGTTATCTGATTGAGTTTGCAAGCCCAACAGACAAAATGGGATCTAGGAGCTTGAGAACAGGAAGTCAAAAAAGAAGTGGCATCCGTCATGTAGTTGGATACACCAAATTCAACCAACCAATCATTTGAAAAGGCGGTAATAAAGCCTGAAAAATTGGGTAAACTTGAGGGTCTTCTATAACTGATTTGGGGAAAAGCTAGTGTGACTGATGTTGGCATGCTTGTTCTGTATTTGGTTTGGGCAATAGCTGGACATCCTTTAGGAGGCATGGTATTGAGCATAATATCCACACTTTACTGCTGATGCCTTGTGTTTTCATGTTTCTGCACATTACATTCTATAATTAAATTATGCATAGTGATAGCCCTTGGGTTATGAAGGGCCATGCTGGCCAATAAAACGTGAGGCATACATGAACTATACCTGATGATACAGATGGGCCTATCCTATGAGAATTCCAAATATGTGAAGTAGTCTCTTTAGGTCTAACATCTGCTATGATGAACTCAACATTTGGATGAAATACTATCAAGAGATGTAGATCTTACATTATCAATTCAGGTCAAGTTTTGTTTGTATAGGCGGGGTTGAGTCTTTGTATTTTTGGAACTAAACCAAACTCTATCTTGTGACCATCATTGTCCATTAATAAGTCCACTTATAACCATAGTGACATTTTTTTTTTTGGTTTTGTAGGGGCGGGGGGGGTGAGATGATTTTTAGGGAAATTTATCAAAATAGCCATAAGAGATGAACCATTCAACATTTTACCCATTTGCCACTATCCCAACTCAAGAATATGTATCTTTCTATGAGGTGTATGAATTTGAATCAAAAGATGTCGGTAAAGTGTTAAATTGTTCATCTTTTATGAGTAATTTGATAAATTTCCCTTATTTTTATATATTTGGAGGAACGAAGTGGAAAATTTACTTGGGCCTATTGGGTGCATGTGATTCTAACAGGCTCAAGCATTGCTTACTGCCTTGTGGACTCGTCCTTTCCATCTAAGCCCTAATTACTTGTTGAGGGAGATTGTTCGAATGCCAATAGATAGGAGTATAAACAGTCTCCCATTCTGTGGAAGGTGTGTATTTCATCGTTTGTAGTGCCATGAAGGTGAAGACATTCTTAGGGGTGCCAATGAGGGGCCGACACCCTTAGTCCCTTACTACTCTAGGGGTTCTTCGACACACACTCTTTATTGAAGCGGACTTAATGTAAGCATTCCAAGATGTGGCCTTGACATATCTTGAGTTATGTATTATTTTGCTTTGTGGCTTCTTTGTGCCCTTCAAGATTTATGTAATAAAATTTCATTGGTGATTCACATAGCAGGACCAATCAAAAGAAAAAAAAAAAGAATCTGCATAACACGGTATAGGGCCCAATAAAATCAAGGGGCATATTTGGATTTCTTTGAAATTGTTCCTTTCTTAATATTTCTCTCAGGAACTCTCGTTTGCATCATATGGACAGATTATGCTTTTAGAGCCCATGGTTTGACAGCTCTACAATATCCTACACCATTCTTCCTCTTTCTATATACATCTACGTTCTATGGTTTGTGCATGTATA
Source organism: Amborella trichopoda (assembly GCF_000471905.2). The sequence continues at coordinate 3,044,169 of NW_006499948.1, read as the reverse complement.
CATGACGTTTTTATGCTCCATTTTTATATTTTTGTACAATGATTCCTGTTAGTATATGCCATTACTCGCTATACTGTATACTCCATACACCACTCCTTTGGCTTCGACACTCATCCTTTTATACTTCATAGCCTTTTGATTGTACATACTTTCTTTTGTGGTCCATATTAGACTTCTGTATTCTATTTTACATATTTCTGCATAAATAAAGTAGTATGGGTGTACATGCATTCCTTCCTTCTCAGTCATACTTTCCTCTCTTTCATATGGTAGATCTGGGGCCCATTTCATTCTCTACCTTCCTCAAGGTGTGGCATTACCACCCTCTTCCTCTCTATGTTTTCTGCCGCATCTCTTTCTTAAATAAGGGCTAAAGGTAGCAATATACTGAAGAAAAAGACAGAGAAGAAGAAAGGTGGCGCATAACACTTTTTTAAGAGGAAATATGTAAAATATAGGAGGATAGTGGACAGGAAAAAAAGTATGTAGGCTTTGAAGAGATGCATATGGAAGCTACAGATGTGTAAAGAGAGGAAGATAGTGTACCTAACTGGTGGTGTATGGATTTTAGCCTATAGAGGGTAATAGTGGATAGTAGGACAAGAGGTCACAAAATTGAAAATGGAGGGAGAAAAAATGGCATGTATAAAAGAATACAACTAATCGTTAACTATATAAGAGTTGTGAATAGAATGAGAGGGTGCATGCACAAAGGGAGAATAGGGTTGGATTGTGTATAAATATCAAGGAAGAAGTTTATAAGGCCGATGCGTTATGATACAGTAAAGCTAAACCTCAAAACTGCACCAGAAATGCAGTTCTAGTGTTGAAAACTCTCAAATTGGTAATATCAAACTCCATGATTATGGATCTCAAAAAAATAAGATTCAAGCCCCTAAAATAGTGTAGCCTGGAGCACATTATCCAAATGGTCTATTTTCAGGTGTTCACAGATCCGCCCAATCTGCACCATTTTTGGAGCTTCATATTTTGTAATCAGGGCAAAAATAGATTTTTTGGCCATCATAGGCGTTTCCAGTGCTAGAGCTACTTTTTTTAGTGGAATTTTGAGATGCAATTTTACTTTCCAAGATGGCCTTATGCTATTTGCACCCAAATATCAAAGCATGGGTTATATAAGCATGCTTTGTCCACAGAATACAAAAGAGAGCATGCTTGAGAGAATTATGTAGAAACGAACAATTTCGAAAATCCAAATGTGTCCGATGATTTTCTTTGGCTCTACACTAGGTCATACTTCGAGCTCGACTAGCTTTCCACCTCCCCATTCTCAGCATTAGTATCTTTGATTACCATATCAGATAATCGTTGTACACCAATAGAAACTTTACTAAATTGATTTTCGATATAAAAGATGTTAGATACTTTACATTTTTTTTTTTTGACTTAATAATGGTATAAATACTTTGGTATGCCACTAATAAGTCACTTTTAGTCAAATTTGAAGTCATGCAAAATAATTTATATAATTTAATACATCAAATTAACACTGGGATTTTTTTACTTCGTCATATTACCAAGTACCCACCCAGATGTGTCTTAGCTGCCCGACTACTACAGAGGGAACTTTTCAATCTTTCATAATTGCCCTGAGGATTTTAATAGTTATTTGCAGTGTGGGCCACTAGATTCCTAATCTTGAGAGAGATTTAATCCAACTAAGATCAAAATCAATGGAGCGAACTTTTGAAATTATTCTCACTTATCAAATATCTGATTAAACTGTAGTTGTTGGGATCTCCCAAACTGGGTAGCGATCCTGCTCTGGAATCTCTCCTTGTGCTCTCTAGGAAAGCGATCTTCAAGGGATTTTGGTTTTACTTTCAGCGTGGACCACTAGATTCCTAATCTTGAAAGAGATTTAAACCAACTAAGATCAAAATTAATTGAGCGAACTTTCGAAATTACTCTCACTTATCCAATATCTGATTGAACTATAGTTGTTGGGATCCCCCAAACTAGGTAGCGATCTTGCTTTGGAATCTCAACTTGCGCTCTCTAGGAAAGCGATCTTCGAGGGATTTCGGTTTTTAAATTTTGGGATCTCGATCCCACATTAAAGACCAAGATAATGACAAACTAATGATTTTCTTTATTTATAGTTAGGTAGCAATGCAACTCTTTGCTGACTATAGCAAAAAGATCCCTATTAAAGAGTACATACTTAGACAATATACTCTTTAAGGTTGGGAGCAAGATTCCAAAAGTTGGGATTGAGATCCCTAAAGGTCGGGAACCCCAAAAGGTTGTGATCAAGATCCCTGACATTTGGGGATCGCAATCGCTAACATATACATTGTACGAAAAGCACTTACCACCATGGGGTTTGTCTAGCCTCTCATGATCCCTGGCTCCTATTTCCATTTCTGATCCCACTCTCTATCTGAACAACTATAGATTGACTTCAAAATCTTATTGGAAGATCACCACCCTTAAATAAGTTACATATTTATTGAAGGAATGGTGATGGGGTGGTCAATTGGGCTTTGGTCAACATTGTAGGACACCCCCTTTGTAGGAGGGAGGTCAAGGGTTTGAATTTTTCCCAAAAAGCCAAAACACTTGGTGGTTCACCTTTTTTAGTGAAGCAGAGAGAGATTAATATCTATTTAAGACTGCTCAGAAGAAAAAGGGGTGAACATCTTGTAGACCTTTGGCTCTAGTTGACCTCCACACGATGCCTCTTCATGGTTGCTATAACTATGAAGTGGCCTTTAGCTTGATGTGAAAATATGTCTCCTACATGATATATTTATGAATCTCCACCCAGTAGAATGCATGTGGTTTCACAAGAAGAAAACCATTGCTTAAATGAGCTTTAAGACTTGGTTTTAGAGATTCCACGAGGGGGAACTGTACACCAATGTCATTATTGATGCTTATTCTTAGGCATGACATTTTATGATGGGATTGACATTAAAATGGAAATGGCTGTGAGATGTGGAACTTGGCTGAAATTAATATCCAAAATTCAGAATAAAACTGGACATCTAGCTAAAGATGAATTCTTGCACATGCTGCTTGTGTTCAGTGATTTAAGTTTTGTGAAATTAGAAGGGGGGACAACAAAAATCTAATGTGAAAAGTTCAATTCTTTTAGGTATTAATGGAAGCAATTGGGCACAACGGATTCTCCGTGACAAATTCATTACATTCTTTGTTCTTTCTAATATGATTTTATTGATTTAACAAAAGAACTGGAATGAACCCAAGGAAACAATACAAAAATAAACAAAAATAAATAGGGAACAGTTGAATAAGAAGTAAGAATAATCAGGAAAATCAAGAACTCACCAGTTGATGGCCACTTCGAGGGGGCTATCTCCTTACAAGATAATTGTGCCACTTCGTGAGGGCTACCTCCTTACAAGACTCGGTGCAATTTTGTCTCTGCTCTACCCTCTACCCAATCCTTAATTTTATAGCCAATAATCAAATCATATCAGGAAATATAGAAATCGCAATCCATAATTGATCCTACTTACTACTTTTATCCCTAAAATCAATTCGCATGTGTGTCATCCTAATTTCCCCCCTTAAATGAATACATTCCCTTAATAATTGATATTCATTGGATTTGTCATATGCACTTTCCTTATTGAAACCTTACATGCCGCCCTCCCTAAGAGGGCCTTGACCGCAAGGCTGAAAATGGGGGAAATGCTCGACAAATTTGTGCCATCATTCCATGTAGCATCCTCAGGTTTCATACCCTTCCAGTGGACTAGTACCTTAGTAATGGCACGGTTTTAAAATTTGTGCATGCGACGGTCTATGTTGGCAACAGGTTCCAACTCCAATACCCCCTCATCAGACAGTGGAGGAAGCTCATTCTAAACTGTGACCCTTGTCCTCACCTCCTTTTTTAAGCATGATACATGAAATACGGGGTGGACTTTGGATGATTCTGGTAGCTCTAACTTGTAAGCAACATGCCCAACGCATTCGATAACCTTTTATGGCTCATAAAATTTTAGCGCAAGTTTCTTAGGTCCACGAACCACCACAGAGGTTTGGCGATAAGGTTGCAACTGTAGGAAAATTATATCACCTACTTGAAACTATCGCTCAGTGCGGTTTTGATCAGCCTGCTGTTTCATGTGATGCTGCGCAGAATTTGAATTCTCCTTCAGAATTTGTATGATATGATCTCGGCTTTGCAGTCTTGAATCTACAACTTGAAGCCTTGAACACTTGCAGTCCCAGGGATGTAAGATGTGATAGATGGAGGGGGTTGCCCATAAACAGCTTCATATGGTGGTGGAAAGGTAGTGGGTGGTATTGTACCACCATTTTGCTAATGGAAGCCATTGAACCTATTGTTTGGGTTGGGTTGAAATGAAACATCTTAAATAGGTCTCCAAACATTTGTTGACCACTTTGGTTTGAACATCAGGTTGAGGATGGTATGCAAAGCTGATTTTTAACTGGGTACTCTACAACTTGAGCAACTCACCCTAGAAATTACTTGTAAAGATGACATCTCCATTACTCATGATAGAGTTTGCATTCCATATAGCTTAAATATATTATCAAGAAAAGCTTGAGCCATCACAACAGCAGTAAATGGATGTGAGAGAGCACAAAAGTGAGCATACTTAATCAATCGACCACCACTAATATGTCAGACTTTCCATGGGAATTGGGTAGGCCTTCAATGAAGTCCATGGAAATATCAGTCCATATTTGATTGGGTATAGGGAGGGGCTGCAATAACCCCGGTGTCCTACAGTTTCCCCCTTTTGTCTCTGGCATATGTCACACTCAGTAACAAATTGTTTGGTATCATGCTTAATTCTCTTCCAATAGAAGGACCTGGCAACACGCTTGTATGTCTTGAGAAAACCAGAATGCCCTGCTGTTTGGTGTGTCATGTAATTCTTTTAGTATCTGATGTTTCCATAATGAACTAGGTGCCAATAAATACCACACAGCCTTTGATCATAGAAGCTCTCCTTGCTAACTATATTTGGGTCTTGCCATAGGATCTTCCTGAATTCCCTTTATGAGAGTTTTCATAGAATCATCTTCTTCCCACTCTTGTTTAATGGCGTCCATCCATTTAGGTTGAGGTAATGATGTATTATTGAGAGAGGGTTCCTCATGGAGACATGAAAGGGTATTTGCAACCACATTCTCTTCTGCTTTGCGGTAGACCATTTCATAATTGTATCCTATGAGTTTGGGGACCCATTTTTGCTACTTTGGAGACAAAATTCTCTGTTCCAAAAAATATTTATGATTGTGATGATCAGTGAGGATAACAAAGTGCCGTCCCACCAATAATGTCTCCATGTATTTATGGCATGGATAATTGCTAGCATTTCCTTCTCATATGTAGAAATGCCAAATTTTTTCCTGATAAAGCCTTACTGCTGAAAGCTAGAGGTCGTCCTTTTTGCATTGGCACAACACCTATCCTAGTCCTTGATGCATCAATCTCTATATGAAATCCTTAGAGAAATTACGTAAAGCTAACATAGGTGTGGAGCTTATTGTCTTTTTTAAAGCATTAAAGGCAATCATGGCTTTAGAATCCCAATGGAAGGAATTCTTTTTTAACAAATCAGTTAGAGGAGAGCATATTTTGCCATAATTTTTCACAAACTTCCTGTAATAGCCAATGTCTAATAAACCCTCACAAGCTTTTTAATGTTTTAGGAGTGGGCCAGTATACCATGCTTTCTACTTCTGAAGATCTGCCTTGACTCCTTCTAACCTAGGTATTCAACTTCTTTCCTCCAAAGGAACACTGAACACCTACTGTGTTTCAGATAAAATGATGTTTCTGTAGTGTTTGCAATGCACAAGATAAGTGATCCAAATGTTCTTTCCAGGTTCGGCTGTAAATTAAAATGTCATAAAAAATGACCAAAAGAAATTTTCTCAGATAAGGTCAAATTCCCTCATTTATCAAGCTCTGAAAGGTTGATGGTGCATTCGTGAAGCTGAAGGGCATTACAAAGAACTCGTAATGGCCCTCATGGGTTCGGAATGTTGTCTTGGGAACATCCTATCCTTTCACTCAGATTTGGTGATAAGCCTGATTGTAGATCAAGTTTAGAGTAGTACATTGCCCCATTTAGCTTATCTAGCAGCTCATCAACTACAGGTGTGAGAAACTTGTCCTTAACTGCATTATTTTTTAGGGTCCTATCATCTACACACATTCTCCATGACCCATCTTTTTTGCGTTCTAGGAGAACATGCGAAGAGTAAGGGCTGGTGCTAGGGCGAATGGTACATGCTTCCATCATTTCCTAGACAAGCTTTTCTATTTTTGTCTTTTAAATAGATGGATACTGGTAGGATTTGGTGTTTGGCGATTTACTTCTTGATGTAAGTGGAATGCTGTAATCATGAGATCGTTGAGGTGTCCCTTAGATTCCTCAAATACATCATTATATTGTCCAAGAGCAGTGATCTGAGGGTGTTCCAAAGTTTCCTCTATTGCTGACCAGGAAAATAACTACGCCATTATACGTTGAGACCCTTTACGCACCAATTTCTCCATGCGATGCGAACTGATGATCTTTGTTGGGCCTGCCTCGACCCCCTTAAGTGTATACTCAATTCTGCAATTGTGAACTGCATCCATAAATATGAGAAATCCCATAAAATTGATCTTAATGTTCTGAGCCACTGAGCTCCTAAAACCATGTCACACCCACCCAAGGGGAAAACATGCATATCGAGTTTATATTGATAATCCCCCATGGTTATAGGTATAATTCTACATCTTCCCTTACAAGCTAGCTTCCCTCCATTAGCCACCATTACTTCAAAATTTTCATGAGGATAAAAATAAAGTTCACCGTTCTTTGTAACTTCAGGATCGACGAAGTTATGGGTGCTACCTGAATCGATGAGAATGATGACACGATGCTTCTTTAAATACCCCTTGTACTCGCATGGTTTGAGGAAAGCTAACCCCGGCTAGAACATGCACCGAGATTTCTGGGTCTTCCTCCATGTCTTGTGGAAGTTGGTCATTGTCATTCTCGTCACCTTCAGTGGCGCCTTCAGATATGTCCCCATCCAACAAATATAAATTTTATCTTTGCATCGATGCTCGAGACTGTATTTCTCATCACAATTATAACAAAGGCCTTTTCCTCGTCGTTCTCGCATCTCTATTGGTGACAACGTTTTAGCAGGAGGTTCCAAGGGTCATGTGGATGCTTCTGCATTTGGTGGGGATGTTTTGGCAAAAACTGATTTATTTTGTCATCATTGAGGCAATAACTTATCTTCTTGCAGGCATGCCAACCTTATGGTTTCCAAAATTGTTTTTGGCATAAACATTTGCATGTCATGACGAATTTCTTCCTTAACCCCACCAATAAAACAACTGGTAAAAAAGGAATCTAATAATCCAGTTGTTCTATTAGCTAGTCTCTAAAATTGTATTTGGTACTTGCGCACTGAGGTAGTTTGGCAAATCTTAGTTAGCGCCCTGTCATCAGCATTTTCAGAACCTTTTCCCAACTAATTGGGGTCGGCTATACAAATCTTGGTTCGCCATTTAGGATTCATGGTAAGTTTTGCAAAGTTTTACGTTGGTTGCCTACCTAACACAACCTAGCCCTTTTACCCGGGCATGGGATGGGTTAAGAGAAAGTTAGCGCCCGCGCCCTTCTGAAGTCCTCAAACTGGCTTGGGCGAAAACATACACAATGTTGTAATAAACTTTTTCCATGTAGGGGTTCCATTGACCTTTTCGAACCACTAGGACCACTAAACAGCTTCTTGCTCTAAATGAAGGGAGGTAAGGCGTACCTTATTCTCCTCAAGGACTTGATTGAATGCAAAATACTGCTCAGGCGTATAAATCTAACTAGTTGGATTATCCCCATCAAAGCGAGAGAAGTCCAACTTAGCTGTTGGTGGGAACATAGGACATGGAAGATTGTTAGATGAAGCACCTTTTTGCTGAGGAAAGGATTTCAATGTAGGTAAAGGCTGTGGAGGAGACTGGGGACCAGTATTGCATGTTTAACAGACATGATTTCATTTTAAACTTGATTCAAGGAAGACGACGTAATCAAGTTTGCGGTCTAGAGCAACCATTAATGCCCGTATGTCTTTCTGGGCTGCAGATTGCTCTTGGTATCATTTTTAACTTGGTTCAACTCTTGTTGTAGATCTTTGATATTGGGAGCCATTCTATCTCTCTCATCTTTTTTTTCTCCTTTTTTTTTTTTGTCGTTTTCTTTCATTTTTCTCTTTTCGTTTGCTCTTTGTTATTTTTTTGTGCTCTCTTTTTTTTTTTGTTTGGACGGAAAGATAGTTTTGAAGAAAAACAATGGGTGGTCAAGGAAAAGGCTTCAGTACGTCCTTATGATTTGATTCCTGATTCTGATGTGCTAAGATCCAACGAGGGCGAAGCACAAAGCATACATCAAGTATAATCGCTCCTAAGAAAGATCTCTGATACCAAATGGAACGAACCCAAGGAAACAATACAAAAATAAAGGAAATTAAATAGGGAACAATTTAATAAGAACCAATATTTACTAGGAAAATCAAGAACTCACTAGTTGATGGCCACTTCGAAGGGGCTTCCTCTTTACAAGATAATTGTGCCACTTTGAGGGGGCTAACTCCTTACAAGACTCAATGCAATTTCTTCTCTGCTCTACCCTCTACCCAACCCTCCTTTTTATAGCCAAGAATCAAGTCATGAAAGGAAATATAAAAATCACAACCCATAAATAATCCTACTTACTAATTTTATTCCCTTAAGTCACTTTGCATGCAGGTCATCCTAATTACCCCCCCCCTTAAATGGATATATTTCCTTATTAATTTATATCAATTGATTTGTCATATGCACTTTCCTTATTATATAAATTGATATGCATCCTTATTGAACCCTTACAAGAACACTCCTATGACGCTGCTTTTATTAAAAACAAGTCAAATAACATCATTCTCTGAGTAGCACTGCGTTCTTGATGACTAGTGTACAATTCTCTTGCATCATTTGGAAAAAGAAAATAAAACGTCGAGTTTCATTGATGGTAATATGTTCTTAATGAATTTCAGCTCCCTTGAAGAATGCAATTGATTGGGCATCTAGACCTCCAAACGTGTGGGCTGATAAGCCTGCTGCCATTATAAGCACAGGGGGAGGTTTTGGCGGGGGAAGAGCTCAGTTTCATTTGCGCCAGATTGGGGTTTTCCTTGACCTGCATTTCATCAATAAACCAGAATTTTTCATTAATGCATTTCAGCCTCCTGCTAAATTCGATAGTGAAGGTAATCTAATTGACGAAAGTACGAAGGAGAGGTTAAAGCAGGTTCTTATTTCATTGAAGGCATTCACGTTCAGACTTAAGGGCAAGGACTGTTGAATTGCTCTGCCACTAGGTTGAATATTGTGTTCTCTCTTTTTCTCTCTCTCTCTCTCTCTCTCTCTCTCTCACTTGTTAGGGCTAAGTGTGGGAGAGCAGGTTGAATTCATGTTATTGTGTGCTCGGGCATGAAGAGATTATTGAGAGTAGATTATTGGGGAGCAATTATGGTGTCTTGGATTGAGTGGCTGTATGTTATATCTATGACTTGTTCAGGCTATCTAAATTGGAAAGCCATGCCATATACATATCTACGGAATAAGATTGTAATACTAGATGGAGGATATTCAAATAGAGAGACCATACTGTACAATTCATATACTTTGTACAACATATAAGTAGCTTGATCCGGATCAAAATATGGTTGCCACAAATTTTATTAAGTAGTAGGAGTATTTTTTTGTTGTTCTATTAGAAGGGAGATAACTTAGGAGACTTAGGTTTATTTTTTGGAAGTACGGGTTAAGAGCGTAAACTCATTTAAAATGAGCACGTAAATTGTAATTAGGGGATGATTCAATTTTGATTAATAAAGAAAATGTTTTTTTGGAGAGAGAGAGAGAGGCCCATTGTAGGTGTGTTTTTCTTCTCTTGGGTCTGTTGCAGAATACTCAGATCCACGCTTTATGTTTCTTCTCTTTTTGGCTTTCTAAAACGCGGTTATTTTTGTCAGTGTTGTTTGTCGGTAAATTTATACTGGATCTGTAGCAACCAGATTTTGATCTGCATCATAGATGTTGTGTATATAATTCTTTTAGGTGATATGTATACAATATTTTCCTATGCAGATGGAAGCATTAATATGACTAATGTGACTCAAGTTCGGAATGAAACAAAATCTTTTGTTCATCATTTAATTCCTTTTTTCGTGCAAATTTATTTTTCTTTTGAAATATTTTTAAGAGCTGCTCGGACACTCATACATGTCAATAATAGTAATCAATCCTATATTTAATAATAAACAGCTCCCAATGCATTTGCTTTCATGAGATCTTGAAAGTGATGGTTTACTTGTTGGAATGATTTACCGTTGAGAGAGAGAGAGAGACAAAGAGAGGGTAGGGCCCCAAAAATAGTCCAGTGCAGAGTAGAGGGTTTGCCTCTACATGTGCTGCATGCTTTGAAATTTTGAGTGTTTAAAGAAATAGCAATTGCATGTGCTAAATTTCTGGAAATAGATTAAAATTCAGTTACTGATGATTCTGTGGGTTGTTTAATATTTAAAATTGAAAAAAATATTAGGCACATCTATTTCTGAGAAAGTATTATTGAAAGTCGAAGATGTGTGTTCCATTGTCATTGTCCAAGAAAATATTAAGATTAGAACGAGTTTGTAGATCGCAGAGGTAATGAGATTCCCAATTCATCTAAATCAAGAAAACCTCTGTAGATTACATGATTGGATTGTGGTAAAGAAGAATATGTTTTCAGGCTAGGGTAGGTGTATTGGATTTGTCAATGAATCCCAAATGCAACGGAAACACAAAATTAAAGGATAAGATAGAGGTTACATATTTTTTTAGATTCCATTACCGTCTTACGCTTGGTGTCATTCCTTTAGACTACGGTTATTTTGGTTCGAGAGTTTGATGCCTACAACTTTGGGCCAACTTTTGATTACATAAATTAGTATGATATACATAGCTCAAATCCCCCAGCCTATTGATGGAGATGGCTCAAGAGTTCTCTACAATGTCCCTTTACATAGGTGACCCCCTTCCAAGATTCCCTATCTTGAAGGCTGACTCAGATATGTCTCTTTTAAGATATAATCAAAATACTAATCCTCACCCCATTAGATTCTCAGATATATCTCTTTTAAGATATAATAAAAAACAGATGTTAGTGTTTTCGGCAGGGGGTGATTTGCATAGGAACAACAAAGATTCCTCATTGAAGGCTTAGTCAATGGGGAGCTTGAAAGGAACCAGGAGGGATACACATGGAAAAGTAATTAATATATATCAAATTTAGAGGTTTCTGAATTCAAAAAGGTATGGGGCCCAAGAGAGAGGCCAATTATGCTTAGAGGTGAGAATAATGAAACATTTGCTATTCTTCAAAATTGTGATACTGTGGTGCATGAGAGTAGTTGAGCTGCGGGAACATTATGGATATCGGCTGTAAGGATAATACTTTTACAGTTTTAATAAGTCCTGTATTTTGGATCAGCAAGAAGAAATGGGATAGCATTTGAAGAACATATCATTAATGGAATAGTTAGGAGAAGTGAGTGAGTAAAAGTAACTTTACCTCGTATTCTATCCGTAGTATTCCATGTATAATATGGAAGGGGAAACGACTGGAGAGAGATTTAACATCTAAAGAGAAAGAGAAGACCTTGAGTAAAACTTGTAGAGAGAAAGCTACAAAGATAATATCTCAATTGTTCAGTCAGTCATCCTAGATTGGTGGTTCTGGAGAGATACCTGCCAATACGAAGTGTGTATCTGAAAGATATAGGAAGAAACATGTACCTTTAATTGGTCCAAAATCCCTATGGTTTATCTAGAGCCTAAGTAGTGGGCAGTAGTTCTGATTCGGCCACCTCGGCAGCCACCAGGTGGTCTTGTCAATGTGGTTGTGAGGGGAGTTTTGGAGAACGTTCAACCGTTGGCCACTGTTAAGCCATTGGAGAGTGGTACTGATGAATGCACCATGGTGATGTTGCGAACATGGGGGTAAACATTAACCACCTAAATCAAAGCAAGGAGGACACATCTAATTAAAAGGATTCCCAGGATGAATCGGAACAGAGGCTTGGGGGCTGAGTCATTACAGAGGAACCAATCACATAGTTTGCATATGCTATAAATGATGGGAAAGGTGTGCGGTCGGGATTACGGAGAGGAAGAAGCAATTTAAATGGAATAGGGAACTTCTGTGCTTAGAATTGGGTTTCAATACCAGGGGCATGGGGAAAGCTTCTCATTCAAGGCTGATTCAGATTCATCCGTGCCTGCAGGTGAACCACTGGACATGGGAGTTGGGATGAAGATTCTGTGTTGGAATATCTGAGGCATTGAGACGATCAAAGGAAAAAGGAAGTCTTGTTGCTGTTTAGGTGTCACTGTCCGGGCATTTTGTTGTTGCAACAAACCAAGTTACCAAGCCCGGACCTTCGGAGTGTGCTTGTTGTTTGGGGAAGGTGTTCAGTGGAACGTGTATGTGAGGATTCTGATGGCTTTTTAAGGGCGTATTGGTTTTCTTGGAATCTTCAGTAATAAATGATCCAAATCTATTATAGGGAAAATATTTGTTTCTATAGTTTTTGAGCAACCACATGCTTAACTTTAAATGGTTCTTATTGCATGTTTATGGGCATAATATTCCAGCTATCATATCCCTGTTTTTGCAAGAAATGGCTGATATGTCGAACAATTAGCTTGGTGTATAGCTGGGGATAACATAACTCATTGGCCAAATGAGTCTAGTAGTAGAAATTGTATTACGCCCTATATGCATGCCTTCAATGGCTTTATCATGATGAATGAGCTGATCGAGATTCCTGCAATGTACTCAGTTTACTTGGATAAATAATAATTTTAAAAAACCTTCCTTTTTGAAGTTAGACCGTTTCTTGGTTTCAAATTCTTGGGAGTCCACCTTCCTGTTGGTCTCTTTGAAAGTCTATCCCAAATTATCTTCGGATCATACTATTGTTTTACGTAATATAGAAAATTGTACTTCGGGTCCTTCTACTAGAATTGAAATGTGTTGGCTACAGGACTAAGAAGGCACATATATGATGAAATAGATGTGGTTTAATTCAATAGTTTTTGGGTGGTATGCGTTTAAATTAACAAAGAAGCTCCAATTTTTAAAGGATAAATTTAGAAGATAAAAAAAGAAAGTGCCCCTAATTTCAGGTCTAAGATAACTAACCTCCTAGGCAAAACCTCTACTATAGATAGAAACGAAGAGCCTCCTAGGAAAAATCTCTAATATGGATAGAAGAAAGAGGAGCAGCGAGTTCTTACCTATGAGAAAATTTTGGAAAGGATTGAAGTAAAGAATAAGTTGCTGGAGTGCTTATATTAGAAGAAATGTATTGGCACCTACATTTGAAAGTGAAGTGGTTAAAAGAAGTGGATTTAATTATTGTGCTTTTCCATTCAATTGCTGGTTCAAGGAGGAGATCAAATAGTATCATCGGTATTAGGATTGGAGTGGAGGATGGAGGTCTTCAGGAGTTAAGAGAGCTATTGTGGATCATTTCGAGAAATATTTTCAAGCTGAAAGTACACCTAATTCTAACTTAGCACAAGTTCACTTTAGTGAAACTGCCAAAAGATGTTGCTCTGGAAATTGAGAAGCCTTTCTCTGAATCTGAATTTAAGGACGCCATTTGGAGCCTTTCAGGTGATAGCCCTCTAGGTCCAAATGGTTCTTTCCTTGCCTTTTTTTTTCCTGTCGACATTGGGAATCAATGAATAAGGATAGAATCCTTACGATCCAGGAGTTTTTCCATCGAGACAAGATCAATGAGGCTCTCAGTTATACTGACACAACTTTAATTCATAAGAAGGGTACAATTGGAGATTTGAATGACATACCCATTAGCTTGTTGACTAGCTTTTATATTATTATAACAGACCTTCTGACTTAAAGGCTTAAAGGTGCCCTTCGCTATGTGATTAAAGGTCCCCAATCAACTTTCATTCATGGGAGACAAATCACTGGTAGTATTCTCAAAAGTGCATTCATTCTAGGAGAGTGGTAAATAGACGACGGGTAATTTGCAAATTAGATTTGGAGAAGGCGTATAATAGAGTTGATACGGGTGTCTTGCGATAGTGTATGATTATGGGTTTCTGTGAGATATGGAAAGTTGGAATTTGTTTTGTTCATCCTTCACTCACTTTTCTTTTAATTAATGGAAGTCCTGAGGGATTCTTCAAGGCAAGTAGAGGGGTCAGATGAGGGGATCCGTTGACCCCTTTTCTGTTCACTATCGTGCCTGAATCTTTCAGTGTGATGTTTCTCAGTGTTGAAGATGCATGACTTTTCTGTCCCATCGAGGACATACGACAGTAAAAAAAAAAAAAAAGGAAGATGTATGACTTTTCTCAGACTTCCATATATCGAAAAAAGGTTTCTAAAGTATTTTGAAGTAGTTTCAAGTTTAAAGGTTAGTCTACAGAAAACTAAGTCGGTGGGTATTGCATGTAGAGAGCAGGAGATCACCAAGTTGGCTGATTTATTGGGGTGTGGAGTCGATAAGTTTCCTATGAACATATGAGGTACCTGATTTGCCCTTTAACCGAATCGAGAATATTGAGATCAATCTGGGACCCAATGATTCGTTTAAGCTTGATTTACAGAAGGCTAAATATTTGTCGCCCAAAAAACATGGGGATTTGTGTATAAAAAGATTAAAATATATGAATATTTCATTGATGGTTAAATAGTTGTGAAGTGCTCAACTGGGGAACCACTTATGGAAGGAGTTGCTGGCATTGAAGTATGGTATGAATAGGGACACAAAGAATATTGGAAATTTCTCATCGGATTCCAAGACTACAACAATATGGAGATGTATTATGAGCTGTAGGTGAGTTTCCTTACAAATCTTCGAATGAAATTAGGGAGAGGAGATTCCACATTTTTTTGCCAAAATTGGGGACAGAAGGGTACTATAATACAATTCATCTAGTTGCTTTGGAAAAGGTTTGTTCACCCCAAAAATATGGGTTTGGGTATAAGAAGATTAAAATATGTGAATATATAATTGATGGCTAAACAGTTGTGGTGAAGTACCCAACCAAGGAACCACTTATGAAAGGAGTTGCTTGTATGGAAGTATAGTATGAATAGGGTCACCCAACATATTGGAAATGTCTCAAGGATTCACCAATATGCAGAGGTATGCTGAGCTATAAGGTCAGTTTTCCTTCGGAATCTTCTAATGAAAGTAGGGAGAGGAGATTCCACGTTGTTTTGGCACCAAATAGGGGCAGACCTTTAAAGATCTTGTTTCCGGAGTTATATCAAATTGCACATAATATGTATATTTTAGTGGCCAATTCGGTTGACTGTTTGGGGCATAATGCAGTATGGTCCTTTGCTCACAGAGACAATAGAGTATCTGATACTGTTATTAATCAATTGCATCATGCGTACTTTATTTAACAGCATTACTATTTCAGTGCAAGGGCTTCAAATGAAGCCATTTGGGATGCTACAATTGATAGTGAATATTCTGTTAGATCTCTTTATGAGTTGTTTTTCGATGATAATTGAGATGGAGGGAGCCAAAGTTTGCCAGGTATGAAAGCTTCTTGTGCCATACAGAGTCCAAGTTTTCATGTGGATTTAACTATTAGATAAGTAGTTAACAATAGATGCACCGAGTACAAGAAGCTATTCAGGCATTTGATGCTTTGAACATTGATCTGGTGGCGAAGTTAAGAAATATGTTGTGGAAGATAATGCAGGCAACTTTGTTGTGGGAGGTATGGAAGGGGAGAAATAGAAGAACTTGCGAAAGCATATGTCTTGAGGTGGATAGGTTGATTGCAAGAATTAGAGAGCAAGTGGCTTATTGGGAATCCATAATTATAGAATGTTAGGGTGTTACTGGTACTGATCTTATGTATAGGCTAGATAGAATTCCAAAGCTAAATGTTAAGAAGAAATGAAAAGCACAAATATTGCTGCTACCTCCTGAAGGTGTATAGGAAATGCATTATGATGGATGGTCCTTTGGAGATCCAGGTGCGGAGGGAGTTGGAGGGCTTATCCGTGATCATTAAGGATCTATCTTGTATACATTTTTTAGTGACAGTGGGTGATGTTACAGCTAATGAAGTTGAGATGAGGGCCACTTCACATGGTCATAAAGTCTTGGACATCTATAGAAGTGTATTATAGTTGGAGTCTTTGTAGATGTAGTTAAATGGTGTAAAAGGTGTGTAGCACATTCTATGGGGTTTGTCTAATATTATTAGAGAAATAGAAGATTTATGCACTAACATGCCACTAGCTTAATCAAGCGCTTAGAGAAGCAAATAAAAAAGCTGATTTATTGGCTCATCAATGTGCGATGAACTCTTCATTAACCCTAAATACATTTTGATTAGGGAAAGGTTTCTATACTTCCCCTACAGTATAGAAGATCTATGCTTCCCCTACTATCCAGCCATCCAATTTTGATCAAGAGAGCCACTCACCGTTTGATCTTAGATCTGGCGTCTCAAAGTATTTTATTTTTAGTTTTTTTATACAAATGGTATGAATATGAAATTTGGTATGTGTCATCTTCTCATTGGGGTGCACTTATAAAAAATATCAAAAATAATTTTTCGATAAAATTTAATGATCAAAATACCTTTTGAAACTTTTACAGGTATTTTGGTCATTTTATTTTATTGGAAATATTTTTTTTATATTTTTTCGCTAGTTCGAGTTGAATAGAAGATCGAACGTCCAAAATTTGGTGTCAAACTAGTTTATAGAAAAAAATAAAATAGTGTAGGGATGTGACATTGTGATTGGAGCAATCTTAGTCCTCCATATAAAATGGACGGTTGGAATCATAGAAAGCTTGCCCTTTTGATTATTGTGTGGCTGCATTTACTTGGGCAAGAAGGGATTGATGTATTCTGTTGTGAAATAAATGACCTAACATAGTGGACGGTTGAAAACATCGAAAGCTTGCCGTTTTGATTATTGTGTGGCTGCATTTACTTGTGCAACAAGGGATTGATGTTTTCTGTTGTGAAATAAATGACCTAATAATACATGTTAAAGCTAGAGAGAGAGAGAGAGCACGTGGATTTCAAATCATTTTCTATTGGACATGGTTTCTATGAGTCCTTGTAGAAATTAGTCGACTCTTGAAAATCTGTTTTTGAGACGGATTTTCGGACCCTATTTTTTAGGACATAATTTCTAATACGGAGATAATGAATATAAAAAAATAAATAAATCTAAAAAATAAAAAATAATGATTTTATGAAGAAAACATTTGGACAGTTAGTTTCAGTTGTTTTTAAAGAGACCACCTATTTGCATCCATCTTAAAGATGGATGCTTCATACCTTGGGACGATATGATGTAGAAATGCGGTCCAGCCTGCATTAAAATAATTTTCCTTTTCTATTTCATCTTTATAAGCATCCATCTTGTACGGGAAGAGATAAGAAGCTGTTTGAATTGGAATTCTAATTGGTAGGGAAGCTTCTGCCAAATAGTTTTAACTTTAAATCTTTTGTTTTTTGATCTTGTGTTTCTTCTCTCTTTCGGGTTTCTTCAGTGTAGTTTATTTTTATTAAAACTAAAGTGAGATTGATTGTAAATGGAAATAGACAATTAGACATGACATTTGTCAGCCAACTACTTCAAAATTTATAATTATTTAATTTAAATTATAGATTCATGCATTATTTTTATTTGATTTAATGTGAATATCTTGATATTCTTTATGCAATTATCTAATTTCTCTTAGTTATTTTGATTGAATTTTCTTAAATATGATCCATTCTCTATTCTTCTTTTTAACACAAATAACTATTCTTCTAATGAAAGCTATCTAACTTTGAGTAGAATTCCTATTCAGGTCGGAATTACTGTTTTTAACTTATCATACACTATCTATTTAAATGATCTTATGTTTCAAGTGTTTTTTTTTTTTTTTCACATGGATGAAGTTTTTATAGAGCCTAGGCTTTATGAAAACAAAATAAAGTCTCACTTCAAATCTTCGTCTGGAAAGTACTTTCGGCAATGGAAATCTCATGATGGATCTAAATCAATTTCCAACACCGATAATAAACTTTGAAACTAAAAAAATGGTATACATCTTGCGGATCTATGAACACTTAATTTTAGGGTGAAATGGATGGTCTAGATAATTTGTTACAATATACATGATTTTTAGAGCTTAAAATCTTAATTTTTTTCTTTCAAGCTGATATGGTCAAGCTGAGATGATCAATGTAAAGGTGTTCCAATGCTTGAATTATAATTTTTGATGAATTTTGAGTTGAGGCTTTACTTAATTTTGATAGGGCTGCAGCCCTATGAAACCATTTTCCTTTTCACATTCCCATTTTAACTCATTTATTGAACGAAATAGAGAATAATAAATGAACCGGCTTTCTAATGAGGGCAAATGTTTATATAAAGCCGAAACTCTAAACAATCAAATTAGAGCCTCCTAAAAAGTTTCACTAGAAGAGGTTGTTTTGATGCCAAAATATTTTCAAATTGATCATCTCAAAATCAAGACGCTTGGACATGAGAAAAAATGGATTTCAAGTTTTAGAATTAATGCATCTTGTAACGCATTTTTATACCGTCAATTTTCAATATTTTCAAGTTTTCATAGATCTACTTATCTATACTATTTTTGAAGCGTTAAATTTTATAACTAAAGATGAAAATGTATTTTAAAGCTATCACAAAGATTTCAGTATCGAAACCACATTTTGCGATTCTTTTTGAAAGTGCGCTTTACTTTGATTGTTTAGAGCATCATCTCTATACAAACCGCACCTTTTAATGTGTGATTAGGGTGGCATTATTTGGCTAATCATCGTTACATTTTGATAATGAGCTCAATTAGATGAGTTTTCAAAGAAATTTTAGGGAAATGGAGAAATACTTTGTAATTCGAAGTCACTGTTCGAGAAATATACAATGAGAATGTTTATTTTCACCATAAGGAGGTCACAAATTCACAATTACTATTAGTCATTAGATGTAAAATTGAGTGGCTAAGGGTATGTTTTTTATTGGGCACAATACTCAAAATAAAATTTCTTGGATCTAGGTAGTTGGATTTTATGTTCAATAGCTAAGGTTAATTGATTGTAACCTTCCTGTACTAAGAGCGAATTGTTTTACAGTGTCAAATTTCATATTTTATTTTGTATCTGTATTGGAAGAGCGCACCCATATGGGAAAAAATTTATATAAGGATTTCCATACACATGATGATGTTAAAATGTTCCCCATTGTAACATTTATGTAATTTGAAACCAAAATTAGCGTTTTGAATTTATGAAAAAATCTGCACCTCTCTAAAAATAGCTCCAAAACCTAAATAAAGTATATGGGGTGCCAACTATAATGAATTAGTAAGGTATGTGTAAGTTAAAACTACTAAGTTGGATAGGAATTTTTTGATAATTTGTTATACACAGAAACTTTTATGGATTCTTGGTCAAAAGAAAAAAAAAGAAAGGAAACTTTTATGGATTTTATAATTCATAATTTTTTCCAAATTTATCCTTTTTGTATTGTATAATCGAATTTACATTTATTAATCTTAATAAAAAATTATTCCACGATAAACAATGTAAAAAGGATGGGGTTTTGGTCAGCCATACACCGGTTTATATGTTTGTGTTAGAAAGATTTTGGACTTCAAATTTTGTCGCTTAATAGTTTTAAACAATGTTGTCATATTCCCTTCAGATTCTTATTTGATTTGGAGAAAAAAATGAAGCAATTCGGTGTTTCGGGCAATTTAGGGGAAGTCTTTGGACCTTTTTTGTAATTTAATATAAATAAATTATATTATATATAAAGTATATAAAAAAAATATGAAAAGTTAAAATAAAATAAATAATTTGTTTTAAAAAATACTTTTATATAGATTTTTTTTTGCTGAGGCTGAAGAAGCCGAAGCTTCGGCCGAATTGGCTCGAAGCATACTCAAATCTTACCAGAACACCCCGAAGCGGTCCAAATCTAACCGAAGCGGTAGTACTAAGTTTCACTTCTCTTCGGTTTAAACTTAAAATCCGAAGGCTTCAACCGAATGTATTCTCTTTCAAAATTTAGAACTCGACCGAATTACTCGGTCATAGGCCAATGCGAGTTACTATATTGCCACCAGGGTACATTGGAAACATAAAATATGCATACTAAAACAGGTAGGGGCTTGTCTTCCCCCACGAAATTACCCCAAAACAGAAAGGAAAACCAGGCTGGTTGAGTTGTTCGGCTCTGTTATTTACCAGCTCAGGCAGGTTTCGAATCCTGCACCTGAGTCAAATAATTTAGCATTGATCTCAACCATCAAAATCACTACTATGCCAAAAACAAAAAAAAAACAAAAGAAATGGTATCAGCCTTAAGAAATAGACAATTTTAAAATTTGTTTTTTGGATTGCTCATTTTAATTTTCTCAGGTCATCAAATCTACGTTTATAAATCTTGATGGACATGTTTCATGTCTTAAATCATCTCAATATTGATTCTTAGAAGAACTTCATAGAAAATTTTTCTATTTATAAATCTCAATATATTATAAAACAAAGGACACAGTTTTTGAGTCTAGTATCTAGAAATATATAATCCCTAACATGTTTGGTAAAATTTTTTTGATGATGATGATGAAAATGATGATCGCTAATATGGTGACCATGATAATGTATAAAATAAATAAATTTTTAAAATTAAAAATGACATTTTAAAAAATTATTAAACCATTATTTTTACTTTTGTTTTGCGGGGACCATCATCTATATCCATCTTTGAATGAATGGTTTGTGCCCTCCGACACAAACCATAGGACTAATCAAAATAAATATCCCATTAAAATGGCATACCCACCAATAACTTTCCAATAAGGATAGTTATAATGTGTAATAGAAGTCGGTTTCCACAGTCATGGCTCCTTCCCTCCTCTACATAACATGTGAGTGTTTGATAGGCACGTGTATTGTGATGTGTGCAGGTCACCTAAATTTTTCTAGGTTAAAAAATTGGCTTTTAGCAGTCCTCATCATCAACCAACAAGATTGTATACGATGCAACCATTTACATTTGATACAGGGAGATCACAATTACTTACAACCATCCGACGTGAAATTTGATAGTTTGGGTGTGTCACAAAGTTCAAATTTTTGTTTTTGAACTTTGAGCTTGGTCAATGAAATAAAAATGCAGTTGGCATATAGATGCATCCGTAGCTGTAGAGGTAAAGTGCACCTTCAAATTTTATCATGGTATATAATTTTTGATGTAAAATGTTTTTAGGATTATCTCAAAATTTATTTTTATATTTAATTATAAAATTTAAAATTTTAAAAATGGTTAAAATAGATCAATAAACATATTTAAATATTGAAAATGGATGGTGTAGATAATATGTTGTAAAATACTCAATTTCTGAGACTTAAAATCTTTTTATTTTTCATGGTCATACATCTCGATGTTGAGATAGTTTTCAATATCAAAACTATCTTTTCCGATGGATTTTTGAGGTGCATCCGTAGTTGTAGAGGTAAAATTGCAACCATATATAAACTTTTTTCATGAAATAAATGCAGCTACCGAATTTCACATGCAAATTGATTATAACCACCTTGCCCAAAAAGTAAATTGTCTCGGTATATATTTCCCCAACTGCAATCTTCTCATCTTATTTTCTGCGAATAAGGACAATAGATAGCTTGCCTTTGCAACCTGTGTGGTACACAAGACATTTATAACGTTTTTATTGTCGTAACTCACGAGTTTATCGTCGTCCAGTCACTGTTTCGCACTGTGATGGGAGTAGAGTGGGACCCAAGACCTGATCACGTATAGTGTTTCAAAGCTCTCCTAAGCCACGGTACTCCACCTCTTGGCAGAGGGGAGTAACCCGGCCGAGACTGGATATAGGCCCTTGCACCCCCAAAAACATTGTTAAAAAAAGTGAAAAACAAAACGTATAAAAAAATAGTTAAAAAATAGCAAAAAAACAGTTAAAAATGAAAAAAAATTAAAAGAGCCATAAAGAACTAAAGAGGATGAAACAAATCTATACAAGATGTATACAAGATGGATGATTAGAAATTGTTGATTTGTATCTTGAATATTTTTTTAAAAATTAAAATTCCTAAATCATCTTAAAAACAATCTAAATCATATCTCTAAATAACATAGGATGCGATTAGCATACGGCCAGCCCGAATATTGTAAAAATACAGGCTTGGCAATAAATATATATTTTTAAATATAATTTGATCCTAATTTTTAGAGTATATATAATCTTTAACATTGAGATTATGAATAAAAAAAATTGAAAAACTAGATATGATATTTATATCAAGAAAATATTTGGACTGTTAGCTACAACTGTTTTGAGATGGACCACTTATTTGCATCCATCTTTAAGATGGATGCTTTATACCTCTGGATTGTATATTGTAGAAATACAGTCTAGCCCGCATGAAATAATTGTTCATGAAATAATTGTTCAAAATTTTTGTATTTTTAAACAATTTCTTTATACTTTTAAGGGTTTTTCTATTGCTAAAATTTTGGGTTTCTCATTAACCGTTAGCTTATAGAACCAAGAATCCTAAATACCGAGTTCTATACCAAAATGGTATACACAATTAGCTAAATACAAAATAAATGAATATAACAGTAAATCGTGTGCAAGAAATAAAGCAAAGATAAAAAGACACAATTCAACAACAATACGCGATTTACATGAAATGTTATAAAGGCTTAGGAAAATATTTAATGTTCTGCGAATTGTAAAAGGAGAGAGAGAGAGAGAGAGAGAGAGAGAGAGAGAGAGAGAGAGAGAGAGA